>CAEGAE010014871.1:0-18853 GCA_903067095.1 Girardinus metallicus | reverse complement strand
GTCGATGTGCCCTTGGGCAAGGCACTTAACCCCAAATTGCCTACCGATCTGCGTATCGGTGTATGAATGTGTGAGTGTGAGAGCGAACGGGTGAATGTGACTCTAGTGTAAAGTGCTTTGAGTGGTCAAAGATGATCGGATAAAGCGCTATATAAGTTCAGTCCATTTACCAATATAATCTAGGTTGCACTTGATGGTCAGGGTATTTTGAAGGTACTTTTTGCATAATTTTAGCTCGGTATGGGCCAATGCCTTACAGCACTGTGCACCATCTGCATGGCAGCAGATGGTGGAACTTGTCTCGACACAACAGCGCTACCTGGTGGTGCACTGACCTCTGTGGAGTCCACAGCTGCGTAGATGATTTCTTTCCAGCCTGCAAAGATGAATTTTTGCTATCCATCTTTGCAGAATCGATCTAATTAAGCAACACTGGACATTTTGAGCACGAATTGCCTTTTTTAGAGTCATGCCACAGCGTCTCGATAGGATTCAAGTCAGGGCTTTGACTAGGCCACTCCAAAATCTTTGTTTTGTTTTTCGTCAACCATTCAGAGGTAGGCTTACAGGTGTGTTTTGAATCATTGTCCTGCAGAACCCAAGTGGGACTGATTTTGAGGTCATAAACAGCAGAATTCATGGTTCCATTTAACAAGTCTCCCAGGTCCTGAAGCAGCAAAACAATCCCAGACCATCACACTACCACCACCTTGTTTTATTGTTGGTTTTCATGTCCTTTGTAACTTTAAAGATGCAATAGGACACACACCTTCCAAAGAGTTCAACTTTTTGTCTTGACGGAATGTGGCACCCCCCCAAAACCACATGCTAGTGTAGCCAATCCACAGAAAGGTGGATTCATTTCTGGGTTGGATCATTTTATTCACATCAGCCTAAAGCTGGAGAATGGAAATGTTCTATGACTGCTTCTCAGTAACTGATGATGAAACAATGAAAAGGAAGAAAGCTCAGTGATTGCTTAGACTCTGCAGACCTCGCCTGGCCAACTTCTACCAAACCACTGCTGACAGTTTCTCTGCAAGACTTGAGCTGTTCTGAATTATCTGCGGTCCTCTCGGCACTTAGGTGAGCTGCCATTCCCCACATCCCGAAAACGTGCTCCACATCCGTCTGTCTCCTCTTGGGGTGCGTATGGGCTCCACAAACAGGCTGCACAACAGATTGTTCCCAGAAGTCAGCGAGAGCATCGATTATAGTTTTCCAGATACAAATTTGTGAATTTTTCTCTCTTTTTTTTGCAGATTTTATATTTGATAACAAAGCATCCCCACACATTCTGTGCTCTAAGGAGGTTCTGAGTCCCATCCTGTTTTAACACCGCAGATCTGAAAACATTTTCAGTTTCTTTGTTCTGCAGGATTTTAGATGTGATCCGTTTCAGACGAACTGTTTTGTCTATTCTGGGTGTGACTGATTTGCTGTCAGTTTCTTGATCCTTTACAGCAGGAGTGGCACACTCCAGTCCTCAAGTGCCACTGTCCTGCAGTTTTTAGACATGCCACAGGTGCAAAACACTGGAATGAAATGGCTTAATTACCTCCTCCTTGTGTAGATAAGTTCTCCAGAGTCCTGCTAATGACCTAATTATTCTATTCAGGTGTGGTGCAGCAGTGGCCCATCTAAAAGTTGCAGGGCAGTGGCCCTTCAGGACTGGAGTTTGACACCTATGCTTTACAGGAAAAGCCTCTTTGTATCAGCAATGGCGCAATATTGAGAGCCCAAAGTGGGGCCCCCTTCACAGGCAGATAATGATGGAAACCCAGAGAGCTGGATCAGAACCAGCAATATGGGAAAGAACACATGTTGATGACTTCGGCTTCCAGAGTTTAAGGTTCTTCAAAACAGAATGGAACAGAGAAAGTTTCTGCAGATGGACTCACCTCTGGGAGGGGGTCAGCTGTGTTTTCATCAGATGCTCTGCTCGCTGCAGCCTGCTGCTCCAAAACTCAAACCAGGACATTTTCCACAACTTAGTCCTGATCAGTCTCTGTCTCAATGTCCCGATTTGTCTGTCCCAGTTTCTGTCTGTCTTGGTTTCCTGCAGCTGTTCTCCTCTACGAGCCTTCTAGGGTCTCTGCAGTTTTCTAACAGGTCTCTTGTTTTTCTGTGTGTGGGAGGAGCTTCTGAAACCCCAAGTGTGAGAAGCTCCTCTACATCAGTGTGGTTCCCAACTGTGGCCCTCAGGGCACAACGCATTACATGTTTCAGGTGTTTCCGGCTCCAAAACACCCAAAGTAAGTTACTGGATTAGTAACTTTTACTAAACTGCAACAATCCGAATCTATCCAGGCTCTACATTGTTCATAGTTAGACTAAATATTAGAGCTCAAAAACAAAGAATGTGCAGTATTTAACAGAATCCAATCTGTTAATGTATTTAGTAAAACATTGACAGGTAGTTTTAGTCAAATGTTTAAACTAAAACAGGAATGAAATCTCCCAGATGCAAAGTCTTATAGTTCTGTTTCAGAAATGATTTTGTAGTTTTTTATTGCTTCAGGTCCTCCAACCTCAGAGACAGCGTACTGTTGGAAAACATGCAAAAACCTGCTCAGTAATTATACGTTCAATAGCCGTAATCCTGTTAAGCATTTACTCATGAGTTGAGAGAGGGGTATATGTTTGACATGCAGATGTTTTTTTTATTCATAACATGTTAATAAAATATATGTTTTTATACAATTTTAGAATCCTTTAACACTGTTTGATTAATCTTTAACAGATGCCTGGCTATTTTTATAGGCAACAAACTTTTTAAAATCTAATTTGTCAGGGGGTATAAATAATTTTTGGTTCAAATCAGAAGCAGAAAAACATTCCTCGGTTTGTCCTTAGAATATCAAATCACCTCAGAGGCAGTAATGTTGAAGAAACCTCAGGTTCTCTGTCCTGTTTGTTTGTCATAAAGAGATTTATTAAACTCTGGGTGGGATAAAAGTTCCCCCTCGTCGCGTTATTGTCGTCCTATATGAGCAGAATGATCAGAGATTGGAGTTAGTACCAGATGGTGAAGCTCTTTAGCAACTTCGACATCTAAATGTTCATCTAAACCAGATGTTAGAATTTTACCCCCATGTATGGTCCTGCAGCTGTCCTGGACCAGAGTGCGTCTGGTTCACGATCAGTGATTAGTCAAGATATTGAAAGATTTTGGTTTTTTATTTCAAAGCTAGAAGTTCAGATCAAGTTACTTTACGATGTGTTCAAAGTCAGTCTTTATGGGTTGGTATCCTGCATGTTTTCCATTCTCTCTGGTTCAACACCTGGATCAAATGGTGGATTGTCAGGCCTCTGCAGAACATAGACATGCTGAGGAGGGAGAGAGCTAAATCATGTTCTCTGACCGAGAGGTTTTCCAGACAGATTTGATGAGAGAAATGTTTATTTCAGTTGTTAGTGGAATTGCGCCTAGCCTATTAAAGACTTGTGAAGAAAAGGAGATAAAGTTTGACAGAAAGTAAACCCAAGGAATGTGGGCTGCTTTCAAAAATAATTCCCAGATTCATAGACCCAACCAACTGAGGCCCATTGAGTCTCACAGCAGCGCTCCGATTCGACAGAAACATCTTTAACTTGAACACTTCCAGCTCTGTGGAAAACACATCCTGCTTTTCTGGAATCACTTTCCTCAAATACAGACACACATCGACAGAATTCGATTGAAGCAGACAGGGTTCCTTTTGTTTCCCCAACAAAATTCCTAATGGGTTACACACTTGTTTGATGTAGAGTCTTTGAGGATCTACGAGGCTCAGAGTGAATGTTTTCAGAAAACCTTAAAGATGTTATACAACTGCTGTCTTTTTCTCCTATTTTCTGAGTCTATAAATGTTGTGTAGTGACTATGAACATTTTAAATCTGATATTTTAGACAAAAGCCGTTGTAATTTTTTTAAAAATATAATTGTTAGACTCTCATACATACAAAACATTGTATCTAATGCTGATGCCATCCTGAACGCCTTTGTGTCTCAATGTCTCTTCCCTCTCTTGATTCAGCAGCCAAAAACAAAGACACATCCATGAACAAACTTTGTTTAGTTTCGCTGAGATTTTAACAGTCAGCCAAGCTGGGAAGGAGGTCGGGGAGAACCACAGCTCCAGAGACCCACTCGGCTATAAGGTCTGGACCAGAGGGAGGCATTCCGCTTCCTGTGCTGGGTAAAATGATGAAACCGGAGTCTTTATCCATCTTTAAGATCTAAAAATTTATGTCAGAGTAACAACAGTAAAAGAAACATTAGAAAAGACTTTAATTAGAAAATTTACACATAAAAAACAAATAGAAAACTGCTAAATGATCCAGGTGGCAGCGACTCGTCTCACGCTGCCACTCGTCTCTGAGAGGCGAGTCGGTGTTCGGTCGTCTGTTGCACCACGTTGTGATATTCGTCCAGCTTGTCTCGAACTTTGATGTGAAGCTGGGGAAAAAAAAAAATTCTGAGTTAAACTCGAGCGGGAAATGAGTAAACAAAAACCTGGGATGCAAACAAGAAGTGACTCACATTGCCGTGTGTTTGAGTCTCGCTCAAGGCGTGCAGAAGCTGATCGATGGCGGTGTACGGTAGCCAGGCGGGCGGAGACGTGGCTGATAGCGGCCTCTGAGGAAAAAAAAACAAAAACAGGAACAATAAAAAAACATTACATTACTCTACCAAAAACCCTGACAGGCAGGGCTGAGACAATCCGTACCTCAATCCCAAAGTACTGATGTCCACGGCCGAGGACGGCGTCCACATACTCCAACACAAGCTCCGCGGCTGTTTCTAAGAGGTCAAAGTTCAGCAGGAGACGCAGCAGTGAGGGAGCGTCCACACACTAGAAAATATAAACAGGGTATGCACAGATAAATACACAAGGTAACCACAAATTAAACAGGTAAATATAAACACACATGTTTTAATTGGACTTTCATGTCGCACTGACCACCGATGGACTTCAGTTCATTCAGAACGTCTAAAGAATCAATAAAACAATGAACCAAAGATTGTTGCGGTCAAATAACAACTCAGCTGTTGCCAAGTGTAACCCCGCCCCCTCTCACCTTGTAGGACTGCAGTAGCCAATCAGGCAGCGGCACACCGTGCGACAGCAGCTTGTGGATGACGTGGCGGTGATGCTGCCCGTTGGTGGAGGGATACCTGTCCAGGTAGGAGGCCAGCAGCCGCCAGGCCTCGTCTGTGGCACTGAGAAAGAGGAAGAGTCCCAGTGGCTACTGATCAGTCTGCCGTTCTGCTGCTTATTGATCAATTGATTGAGCAGTGTGATTATCA
Source organism: Girardinus metallicus (assembly GCA_903067095.1). Classification (NCBI taxonomy): domain Eukaryota; kingdom Metazoa; phylum Chordata; class Actinopteri; order Cyprinodontiformes; family Poeciliidae; genus Girardinus; species Girardinus metallicus. The sequence continues at coordinate 13,559 of CAEGAE010014871.1, read as the reverse complement.
TAGAGCTAGGCAATAAATCAATAATATATGTCGCGACAGTCATGTGATCAATATCAAAAGATATGATATGTCTGACAGAATGTTTAATAATTTCACTGAACTCTGAACCAGAACTGCACAGCATTCTGGGGGATGTAGGCAGAGGAAATGTCACGGTCGACAAAACATGGTGAGTGGCAACTAACTCACTCATTCTTTGGTTACCTAGCAACAACCTGTTGAGTGATTTGAAGAGGTTTCATGTTTCGCTACCGTGTTTTATAACTGATTAAAAACAAAAAACAGTGTGGAGTGGAAGGAGAACAGGAGAAAAACTAGAGGAAAAAACTGGATAAAACATGACGGATCATGTCACCAGTTTGGCAGAATATCAGATATTTAAAACAAAAAAACAACTCATCAATAATTATCAATATCGACCGATATCAAACACATTCTTTCAGCCATATCACCCAGTCCTAGATTATTAGCGACAACGCACCTGGACTCCTTAGTGTTAACGACAGAGAGCTGGTTAGCAGCCAACCAGCTCCAAGCTTCACTCTGAGGCTCCTCCCCCCCGGACTGCAGCTGGATGCATCTGGACGGGTAAACAACAAGGCAGGTGATCAGACACGGAGAGAAGAGCAGGCAAAGGGAGCAGGTTTTCCTGTGAACCCACTTGAAGGTCAGGGCGTCGAAGATGGGACTCAGATCCAGTTTGAAGATGCGACTGAGAGACAGAGCAGAGTCGAAGAGTCCAGTTTGGACCAGGAGCAGAACCAGCTCGGGTGCAGACGCGCTGCCTGGATCAGAGAGTGGCAACCATCAGCTAGGTCGATCAACAGCTCAAGATAAATTGATTTATCAGATCCGTCAATTTATTCTCAGCTCATCGCCGCATACCTGCGATGGCTGCCGACGGCGGGTGGTGCTGAGCCAACGTGAGGCGAGCGCGGGACAGGAAGTACTCCTTCTCCAGGTCGTGGAGCTCCAGGATGTCCACCTGTCGCCTGCCTGCAGCTGCAGAAACACACACTCAGGATTCACACACTTCTCCCACAGTAACATGCAAGTACTTTTGACGCATCTTCAAGTTTTCAAAATGTTCTAGAACCACACTTTGGAGATAAAACAATACAAATGAATTAAAGAATAATTTTTTTTTTTATTGTTAATAACTGTTTGTGGCACTATTCCACAGCAGGGACAAATTAAACTAAAATATGACATTTTATGTTTTGAAAAGTCTCTCTTAAACACCTGACAAGACTGAGAAAGTTACAAAAAAAAAACAAACTAAAAAAACAGGCTCTTGCTAAGTTTTATGGCCTTTAGCAAATATAAATAATTTTGTTAATTTTAGCTAAGTTAAAACAAGAGACATTTGGTTTGATTTAACTCCAGAGAGTAAGGAAAAAAACATCTATTATCTTTAATTACTTGGTTTAAATAATGTTTCCAAATTAAGACTTCATACAAAACTCAAGCATTTTACAAATCTTGAAAGACTCATCGAAGCTCAAGCCTTTTCAAGGATTTCAAGCACCAGTATGAACCTTGGACTCTGGATCAGCTCCAGACTCCCAGGCCCACTCACAGGACGGCACCTCACCTGGCTCTGCTGGAAACTCTCCGTCTGAGTTCCTCTTCGGAGACGCTCCGGGTCGCTCGTACTGCAGTAGAAACACAGTTAAATGCACACACAACGCTGTGTTACTGAGTGTGAATGTTACTGTGTGTGTGTGAGTGTGTGTGAACGTACTGTGCTCCCGGACACCGGTTGGACGATCCAGGCGTATTCGGGCCTGATGAGGCGCAGACAGTTGAGCGCAGAGAGGTAGCAGTTCACCTGTTTCTGCAGACCGAGTCGAGTCCGAACTTCCCGGCCGAGACGCATCCCAAACTCAAACATGACTGTCCCAGCTGAGAGACACACAGGTGGACTCACATCAGTGGTTCTGGCTTTAGGCTTAGTGCTAAGAGACCAGTGAGACCAGTCTAGCACTGGGACCAGTTTAGAGCAAAAAGAGCCTCTGAGCCCAACCTTTCCTGTAGTTGTGTCGGGTGATGTGGAAGGCGTACAGCAGCTCGTAGTAGTTGTGTGTCAGCAGATCCAGACCGCGAGCTCGAGACTCGATGATGCCGACCACCTGGGGGTCACATGACCACAATGTCAGACCTGAACCATGGTGTAGCTGCAGCTTTGTGACAAACACACGAAGCTGATCATGTAAGATCGGCCACCAGCAGGGGAAAATGGCCAGAAGATTCATGTGGACCATTGAATCCAACTTGATCAGTAGTTCATCCTGAAGGAAACTACCTAAAGTTCAAAAATCAGTCCCCATACCTGACGATATCTGATCATTATGGATCATCAATGATAACTGATCACCTCCAGCGTCTGTGTTTTGAAAATGTTTATTGTGATCAATTTCTATTCATAAGAATTTTGACTTATCATGGTCATAATAAATTCCAGTTAATGATGTTTAAAATCCCCCAAAACTGCCCGTATTGTCTGGGTCGTTATTTTCACTATTTTCTCAGTAGGCATCAATAAAATCAAATTTGAAAATAGGATTAAATGCAACTATTGTGTGACGTTTAGTGACACAAATCTTTTTTTATGTGACTGGTGTCCTAGAGACGCGTTACTAAGAATGTCTTTCCCAGAACAATATTTGTGTTTGTGGGGCTCTAACTGCTGTGCTAAGCAGACACAGCTATACAGTTACCTGAAAAAGTAAAAAGTTCTTATCGTCACAATAGTACCAGAAAATATTGTGGTAAAACTTTAAATCCATATCGCCCTCCCCTACCTCATCATGCAGGTTCATGTAGGGAAACTGGACCAGGTCCTGCAGCTGGGAGCGTTCGCAGAGCACCACGACCAGCTGACGGAGACAATCCAGCTGCCTGGAAAACAAACAGGATTTCAGCTGTTTTCCATGGAAACTGGATCTGATTTTAATCAGGACTGGTCTGCTGAGACTTAAACCACATAAACATGAGCAGATCGCTGGGATCCATCAGAACATCACACACAAATAAAGCTTGATCTGAAACTCAAGAGATCTGCTCCCCCAGGTTCTGGTGGTTCTGTGCGTGCGTATGGACGTACATGCTGCTGTCGGGGTTCTGGGTCAGAGCTTCGTAAGCTTCGCTGTTGTGTCCCAGATCCAGGTGGTGTTTGAAGATCCTCGTCCACAGCGCCGCCTGCGGGCGGACACACACGTCAGCATGTTCACCTGTTCATGCGTCCCGCCTGCAGCAACAGGCCACGCCCACATACCTGACAGTGGACGTCATCGTCTGCTTCTGCTATGGCCAGGGAGGCAAGCTGGATGACGAGCTCGGGAAGACCCACGTCCTCCAGCAGCCGCAGCACCTGATCACACATAGGACAGGTGAGTGTGATCTCACGCAGGCGGTCCTGCAGCGGCGACACACCCGAGCGTCTTTACCTTGTTGTAGTACTGCAGCCTCGGACTAGCCGCCGCCTCCTCGTCCTCGCTGCCTGTCAGCTTCATTAGAAACTCCTCCCTCTCCACCTCTGTCGCAGCCTCCTGGAAACACCGCAGAGCCTAGGGCCACGTACACATAACAGGAAGTGATGTCAGGATCACAGGTGAGCAGACTGAAAGGTCATGGAGGCAGCAGAATGTTTCCCCTACCTTCTGGCCCTCTCCGTTGGCCAGGTGACACTGAGCCAGCATGAAGCGGCACGAGCCAATGTTCACCTGACACCAAGGGCCAACCAGACGCACGTACTCCTGCAGGGGGACAGGAAGGACACGCGAGTCATGGGTGAGACAGAAAAGACGCATTCTGTTCAGACTGATCCAGGACCAAACCCAACTCACCTGCAGCTGAGTAAACTGACAGTTGGCCATCAGACACTCTGGGAACTGGAAGCCAGGGTTACTGGGCCAGCTGGGACACACCAGTTAAGACAAACACTCAGGAACAGAAGGAATGTGAGACTCGCTCCTCGTTCTGGTGAAGGATACAGCAGCTGAGCCAGTAGTTGGACCACAGTGGAGATCATGTGAGTCCAGTGGAGCGGAGAGTCGGGGTGCTGCTGGGAAAATATCTGAGAGATGACGATCCTTCTGGCTGCAGTCTGGTAGAAGAGCTCCAGGACCGTCTGAGGGTTCAGCACTGCAGAGACGGTTCGGATCAAAGCAGAGTCAGAGAAGTCCACTTCACCCTGAACACAACCTTTGGCATCCCACTGAGCCCAGACTGTCTTCCTTTATGGTTTTACCAGGATGCAACAGCAGATTAATCCTTTCATTCAATAAATACCAACTATGAACAATCTGGATATTTAGCTGGATCAAAGCAGATTTTTTTTTATTTCAACATTTTCAAACTGCAGCTCTCAGATCACTGACTTCAGGGATAAACTTTTCAGAGGTCGACCTGTAGTGATAACAAATTTTACTGAACAATAAATCAGCCCTGAAGTTATAGGGACAAACAACATTTATGTCTTGAAACAATTTCTGCAGTAATGTACTAATGGCATAATAATGCAAGTACACCCTCTTGAACATAAATAAACTTTCAATTCTAACAAACAGTGGAACTGGAAGACATTTTAAATACGCAAAATAAATAAATAAAACATTAAATAAAATAGACACTGAAGCCTCTGTAAAACAAATTGTCTTTCAGAAATACAGCTAGTTGGTATGAAAAGCAATCATACAAATGGAAATGAATTTACCATGCAATTAATTGATTTATTGCTTATTGCATTAGGCCTTCTTAGAGGGAGCAGCCTTTGTGAGTGTGTGTGTTTTCTGACCTGATCGACCCATCGATATGCTCGGTGTGTCCGACAGCTCCAGCGCTGTGAGGTGCTGCAGGTTCACATCTCTGAAACAACAACGGGAAGTCAGGAAGAGTCGGGCAGGGCCTGCTCATCGGCGTACCTGTGTGTGTCTGCTCATACTCACATGGTGTCCATGGGGACAGAGGAGGCGAGGCTCTGACTGACGTGTTTGAGAAGGTGGTAGGAGGAGAGGAGGTGGGAGGTCCGCGGGATCAGATCCTGCTGGAGCTGCAGCAATTGGTTTCCCCCGCCCAGAAACACCTGGACACAAGCACACGCAGTCAGCATGACGAACAGATGAGGCAGAACCCTGAGCACACCTGGACCGCAGGTAATATCACCTGTTCTCACACAAAGCAGCTGTTGGAAACGTGAATCTCTGTGTTGACCATCAGCTCCAACCATCATAAATGGTTCTGGACATTTATGTCTCTTCTAAAGTTGCTTTATTCAAAACAGAAGAAACTCTCAGCCAAGAAATGATTAGTCAGCGACTTTAAGTGTAACGCCAACTACTTTGGAGCTGCGTGCATGTGATTAGGGTCGTAACTAATGATTTAATGATTATATTAGTAATTGAATAATCTATTGATTATTCTGACAACTAATCAAATGCAGAAATTGATTGGTCATTTGTAGCAAAGGATGCATCAGCAGTTAAAAATACTTCTAACAAATACAGAGCAGGGTCGATCAGCTGATTTTTATTGGATTAATATGTGGATAATAACAAAAGGTGCTTAACAAAAGTTTTTTTCTTTTTTTTACAGAATTTCAACCAAGTGAAGCTAAAACTAGCATTTCAGTTCTGAGTATTTCCAGAATGTTTTTTAAAATCTTAAATGTAAAATGTATTTTGGCTTAATTACTGCAAAATGTCTTATTTGGAGATTTTGCAGTAATTGTCCAAAAAAGACATTATTTGAGTCTGTATACTCCAGTTAACTATTAGTCAATTACTAAGTTAGTTGATGATTATTTCAATAATCCATTAATGGTTTCAACCCCACAAGGTGACGCTTCAGGTTGAACGTACGTTGTCTCCGAAGTGCAGGTACAGCTTCTGCAGTATAAGCAGGTCTCTGCAGAACTGCGCTCGGGTCATGGCCATGTGGCAGACACCCTGACAGACGACGGAGACGGCGCAGCTGCTGCCGTAGAGCTGAGACAGGCTCATCCTAACGTTCAGACCTGCAAGACACAGAGCGGGAATACAGGATTGCAGACGGGGGCGTTTACACCTACCAAACTGCCCCGTCTGCGTTTCAGGCCTTGTACCTGGAGCGACAGGCCCGTCTCCGCCCAGCTCGGACTCCGTCTCCAGGTCCAGCTCCCTTAGCAGAGCCACCATGGCTGCTATGGGACTCCGGATGTCCTGAAGTTTGTTCTGGATGTCTTCAATCACGCCATCTCTACAGAAGAAAGGGCAATAGTTTGTTGCTCTTTACTCTTTACTGACTGGAACCACCAACAAGTGGAAAATGTGTCTGATCTGGTCAGGTTCAGAGTCAGGCCTTCCCGTCAGGTGACCTACTTGTCGTTGCACACCATGTTTTCCAGGACCAGCTCGGCAGCTTTCTCAGGAGTCTGGAGGTACTCCAGAGCTTTCTCCATCTCGTACGCCATCTCTGCAGAAACGGCGTCGCTGACGAGCCGCAGAGTCCGGACCAGCTGCAGGATGTCTCGGGCCGCGTCGGGATCTGAGGGGGGACAGGAAGAAGCTGTGTGAACAGAGGGATTGATGATAAAACATGCAGAGCCAAGACATTCTTCTGTGCAGCAGTGGTTGGTTACCGTCGCTGATGGGCGTGTCCTCCTCAGACAGCAGGTACGGATCGAGGGACAGGTACAGGTGATCCACAGCAAAACACGGCAGCAGGAACGAGACAAAGCCCTGAAGCAGAGACAGGAGAAACAAATCAACCTGCGACCTGTTGACCAGCTGCGGACAGATGTGATTGGACCAGCAGAGCAGAGACACCACTGCAAAAAAACACAAAATCTACTTTCTGATCCAAACATCTTAGTACACTTGAAATAAGATATAACTAAATTCATATTGCTAAAAAAAAAAAAAAGTACTAGTTATAAGTAAAATAACCTGCTAGTGGAACAAGGCATATTTTCCGTATTATAAGTTGAATTGCTGGCAGATTATTTAACTTATAACAAGCAGTTTTTTCTCAATATTTAAGAATTGACTTAAAACAAGATCCTGTAGCTTGCTGAAAAGTTACTCATAAGGTAGTTTTGTTTATTCCAAGCATACTAAGATGTTTGTACTAGAAACTAGAACAAAAATATGTGGTAAGATTTTGTGTTTTTGCTATGCTGTGGTGATGTTACATTGGTCAATAAACAACCAATATATCTGAACTTTATTTTCATTTCATGTGGACTGAAAAAGACAGTTCAGTTGCTTTACATCTTAACACACAACTGAGCTTTATGAACAAAAATAGTGTGGTTCAGGACACAGAACCGGTCCCTACTGGGATATTTAGGATGAAAAACACTGATGAAGACTCTAAAGTTTGAAATAACTTCCTGACTGTTTCCCATCAACGTGTTGTTCATAAAGTCCTTTGTTAATTTTGATACAGGAATATTTTTCTGGATAAAAATCTAAGAGCCAATCAGGCAGCAACTAATCTGTGAGTTTCCCTGCTTTCACAGGTTAGTCAATGAGAGGCTCCGCCCCCTCACTCACCTTACGGAGCAGACAGGCCATCCCGGTGTGGTGGCTGACCGTCAGACCCAGCGGAGTGGACTCCACCTCCTGGTACTGCAGACAGCAGGAGTAGAACTTGGACCAGAACTCCACCTGCAACTGGCGGTACTCCTCCTGAGAAAACTCGAACTCTGTGACGCTGCTCTGCAGCTGCATGGAGGGAGAGTGTAGAAGGTGAATCAGCACAGCTGAGTTTAATCTTTCAGATAACTCTGAACACATCTAGCGATTATTTTGTGGGGATGAAACTCTGTTGAATCAGTTTCAGGAAAGCAAGATGTTCAGCACACGTCACTTTCTGTATACTTAACACCTGGAAGAAGACATACAACAAATACAACCCAGAAAGAGATAGCTTAGGCACCAGCACCCCTCCTGACCCCACTAAGGGAAAAGAGTGTACAGAAAATGGATGGATGGATGGAAGAGATAGCCTGGTTTCAATCTTTAGGAATGTCACACAGCGCCACCTACTGCCCTGGTTTCACCAGGTATCTGTCACCACTTGCTCAACCACCTGCTGTTCAGGAAATCAAGACGGTTACCTCGCTCTCCACAGCCTGGGTCACCTCCTTCTTCAGATTCTCCCAGGATGGATCCAAGACTTTATCAGAACCACGACGAAAGATCTGCAGAGACGACACAAAACCGTGAAGACGCAGCTCTGTTGTACACTTTTCTCACAGTACCAGACTTTGGAATTAAAAACAATACAAATTACCTAAAGAAGACAGGTACAATTCGCTATTATATAATATGTAAAATAAAAAATATTCTACATTCTGCAGCAGGGAAAAGCTAATCTAAAATCTAACAAAATATTACGGTGTCTCTATTACTCACACGCCTGACTGGTGTAAGAAAGTTAGAGAGAAAGAAAATGTGTATATGTCTCTTTATCATCTTTAAATATATGATTTCAACTGTAAATAATGTTTTACTAATTTAGGTTTTTAATCAAATGTTAGATTGCTATTTATTACAAACTGTGAAGTTTGAATATCAAGCATTTTCAAACTTTGAAAACACCTCATTTAAATTCAAGCATTTCCAAGGACTTTAAGAACCCTCCAAACCTGTGAACGCCAGCCAAAAATGGCCGACTGGTAGACTCACCTGCAAGGCTCTGACGATGGCCGTCGCAGTGAAACGCAGCGGAGAGAAGAGATGTTCCAGATAGGTCTCCTGAAACAGCAGCATGGAGGAGAGATGAAGCAGATAAACACAGAAAGTCTCGACCCATGTGTTGACCCATAGTGGGTTCAACACATTGAACCCACTATGAACCCAGAAAGCTCAGTACCACAGCAACAAACTGCTACGAGCTTTGGAACGACCTGAAATTGATAAAGCTGCTGGACAGCCTAGATTAGTGGGTGTATTTTTGTTTTCCGCTGGTGTGTGTCCGGACTTACCCTGGGGTCCAGGTCTACTCCTAGTAGGACTTCTTCTTCTGGTGGTGGCTGAACAAACACCTGGTTCCACTGACCCGCTGTGTTGCTGGAAAGCAGAGACACTGAGTTTAAATCAGAACCTCTGAGACGGTAAAGCCTGTAATGTTCCTACTTACTGTTCAAAGTTGATGTACTTGGCCACTGCAGAGTTGGACTCGTCCACCCACAGAGCCCACACGTCGGTCGGGGTCAGGGTGAAATCCACCAGAGTTTCCTGCAGCACAAAAAAATCACATCAGATCAGTTTGTGATCTGATGTGATCACAAACTGATCTGATTTTGCAGGTCCAAATACACGAGAACTGCAGTTCTACGGCGGCTCACCTGCGTGCTGAACAGAGAAGAGATGTGTTCCAGGCTGTAGCGGTTGTTGTCCGTGGAGACAAGCTGCAGGACGATGAACTGTCCTCTCTGCGGGACTGCCAAGTGCACGCACAGACACAGCCCGGTTCTGGATGAGAAGGCGAGCCTCAGACGGTGACCCTGACCCGACAGCCGCCTCACGCCTTTACAGGCCGGCATGTATTCCAACATGTCGGCCTCTAAGAGGCACGTCTGCTCCTGGAGACGGAGACAGAACCACGTTCAGGTCAAGAAGCATCATTGGATATTTCTTGAACTGAAGTATCTGTTCAAGATACTTCAGCTCTTGAGGTATCTTGCAGCCCTAAACAGTCCAGTTCTGTTTAGGGCTGCAGCAAACAATTATTATAGCAATCAATTATTCTGACGATTAATTGGATAAAAAAAAAAATTGGCACATTCTTCAGATTATTTATTTAATCACTTTTTGTGCAATATTAGAAATAAATTATGAAAATATAAACAAATTACTTTTTCAAATGAGAAAATAAAAATTTTATTGTCTATAATTCTATAACATAGCATACCATTCTGTACGACTTAACACCAATGCAGGGTTAATCTGTTGGCCTTTCTTTTCTGGATTAATCAATTAATAATTGGAAAACACAAGGAGATGTAATAGATTCTTTGAAGCAAAACCTATTAGCCACTTTGAGTTACAACGTATTTGAAGAAAGTTTTTTTTATCTTAAATGCAAAATAAATATATTTTTTACACAGTTTTGGCTTAATTGCTGCTCTGACTGTGTTATTTCAGCAAATGGGCTTTTTGAGTTAATATTCCAGTTAAGGAATAATCGATTACTAAATTAGTTGATTATTTCAATAATTGATTAATCACAGTTAATCATTTCTGCCCTAATTCAGTTCTGATTAAGTTACAGAACATTTAGAGCCTCACAACAGACCCACCGTGAGCGACCACATGTGCAGCCGGTGATCCTGACACAGAGCGAAGATCAGCGAATCATCGTCCTCCTCCCGGACCGCCAGACTCAGAACCAGGTCAGCCGGACTCTGCTCGCCCCGGATGGCGGTGGGCATCCAGCCGGAGATCCTCCTCATCATGGAGCTCCTCTTCAGCTCCACCACCGACACGCTGCCTGCAGACATGAGCGCAGACACAGCTTGACTGCCTGCCCTCACACGCAGAATCACAGTGAGGTCGCATGACTCACCCTGCGAATTGTGAGGCGGCAGCGTCACCACTGTGATGCCTCCTGTAGGCGCAGCCAGAGCAAAGTGAGCGTCTCCGGGGAAACTGAGCCATGCCGTCACAGCGCCAGGATACGCCGTGTGCCCCGTCCAGCCGGGGATTACGGCGCAGTGGGCCGGGTCCTGAAGGTCAAGCTTCATCACATCGGTGAAGACAGATTGCATGTGGCGCTCTGTAACCAGCTCCTGGAACAAAACGATGTCCATCACGGAAATGTGTTACATCAGCAACAACACACGGCAAGAAACGCACTGCAAAAACACAAAGTCTTACCCAGTATTTTCGGTCTAGTTTCTAGCGCAAATGTCTTGAATAGAAAAAATATTACTTATAAGTTAAATCTGCTAGTGGAGTGAGACATTTTTCCATGTCTCAAGTTTAAATGAAAGTTGCATTGGCAGATTATTTCACTTGTAGCTTCATCAATATTAAGGAATTATTGACTTAAGTGAGCTCCTGTAATGTGCTTGTCTTATTTTAAGGATATTACCATATTTGCACTAGGAACTAGACCAAAAAGACTTTGTAAGCTTTTGGTTTTGCAATGCAGAGTTTATCTGGAGCAGAGAAGAAGACCGAGAAAAATCTGCCAATAAGCTGCAGGCTGGAATGCTGCAGAAGAAGCTCAGTAGATCATTTAGATCGAGGAACAGGAAACTCACGCTGCGGTACATGCGCGCCGGATGAGGAAGAACCAGCCTGTGGACAGTCTGATTGGTGCAGATGAGGATGATGATGTTGTTTAGGGTCTCGTGGACAGTGACTCCACCAGGCAGGATGCTGCAGCAAGTGAACTTCAGTCTGACGCCATTATTCAGCAGGTTGGTGTCCAGAGACTCCTCCACCAGTTGCACTGTGTCCCCTGACGTCCACCTGAAATAAAACCAGAGAAGACTCGAACATAGCAGCAACCGATATCGTTTTAGAAAAGCCACGATGTGTCACCCACTCACCAGTGGATGAAGCGGTTGCTGGTGACAGACAGCAGCTTGCCACTCTCATTGTAATGGAATGCTCCGGCGCTGTCTGCAAACTTTAACCCGCCCGGAGGAGCGCTTACACCTGCAGATAGGGGTGGTAAGTTGTTAGCAACAGAAATGGGACACTGGACAATAAAGAGTGGGATCTCAGCAGGGTGAAGCTTGTTCCCTCCATAGACCATCTTTGTTTTCATCAGTGGACAGACTGCAGAGCTTGGTTCCTAACAATCACAGTTTAACTTCAGCTGGAGAACTTTCACTGAACCAGGACTAACCAGGCTGGATGTTTGTGTTTCTGACTCAAGTATGTTTGCACTTTTAATTCTAAAAATTACATAAATCAACCATATTTGTGGAGTTTATTCTCCAGATGTCAGCTTTCCTTCATTGCATCTCGGCAGCTTTCAGTATCACGTTATTTTGCTTTTTAAGCATTTCTTGTTTTTAAAAAAAAGTTTTTAATCCTTGCATTAATTTGCATTTACTATGGTGTTGAAAGACTACTTATACAGATTTCTTCTGATTTTCTCTAACATCAAACACAGTAAATACAAAAAGGGTGTTTTCACATGTTAATTTCTTTAATCAAGGGAAAAGCTATCTAAAAGAATCTGGTCCTGAAAAAACAATTGTCCAATAAACTTAATAATTGGTTGTGCCACCATATGCATTAACAAAACTACCCTTAAACTTTGATGATATCAGGGACAAAGGAGACTTTGATCCAGTTATGCGATACACAATATATCAGCATATAACAACGCCCAGTGTCAGTCAACGCTTAACATATCGGAATTGGTCTAGCAGATGTTTATTTCTGTGTTGCCTTTTTGGGATTCTGGATGGGGTTGGCCATGTGGTATTTGTTTGGGCATCTGACAATGATGCAGTCCAGGATTGTGGGGTGTAAAAGTAGAGTCTTCCGCCAAAAGGATATCGCTTTTGGCCTACTTTCTAATATCCCCTCATTTTGCAAAGAACATATAATCTCCCACACAAAATGGGTCTAAGAATGGTTCTGGTTGGATCCAGACGTTTGATCGGAACCGGGAAAAGCAGTAGATTTGACGGTCTTAACTATTTGAGGAGACAGGCCTGTGTACTGATGCCAGCATGAGCCAGTAACTAGTTAACTCCCGTGTCCTCATTTATTGACGAGGCTTATTAACTGGTGCCTAACCTGCTTAAACCCAGCTGTCTGGTGTCCATCATCGCACAGACCATGAGCACAGACATGCTAGCTGGTGTTAGCTTCAACCTGCCGGTCCAGATGCTTTTACAGTACATTTAGAGACAGAACTCGATTCCGCTTGCATCTGTCAGAACCTGACTCTCACCTGGACTAACTGTGACCTCTCGGAACCGCCGTTCCGCTTCCCGCCCGAACCCGCAGATCTCCACGAGACTGCGCTCCAAAACAGCCGCCATCTTCTCTTCCTGGTTGCTTGCCAGGCCACGGCTGCGCGCGCCGCTCTTTCAAACAGCGTTTAGTTCACAGACGCAGAATAGGGAACGCCCCTCTTCCTCATTGGCTAAGCTGTGTTGCGGAAACGTTGCGTCACAGACACGCAAACCTGCTTGAAAAACGGAGTTATTTTTACGTAAACACATTATTCTGATGGTTTCAAAATATAGTGAATCTTTACAATGTATAATTACTATCACTGCACTTTGTCCCTGCACAAAGTCAGACTATATAAATTAAAATAGGCTGACTGTATTAAAACGATATTATTTCAGCTATTTTAGTGAGTGGGAGTGAAATTGTTTAAACTTAAAATAATAATAATAATAATAATAATAATAATAATAATAATAATCTAACATAAAGTCACTGCTATTATTATTATTATTCCTAATAATAATAATAATCATTATCATCATCATCTAACATAAAGTTACTGCTATTATTATTATTATTAGCAATAATAATAATAATAATAATAATAATAATAATAATAATAATAATAATAATAATAATAATAAT
>CAEGAE010014854.1:0-29621 GCA_903067095.1 Girardinus metallicus | reverse complement strand
CCGGAGTACCCGGAGAGAACCCACGCATGCACAGGGAGAACATGCAAACTCCGTGCAGAAAGACCCCGGGCCGGGAATCGAAGGCAACAGCTCTACCAACTGCGCCACTGTGAAGCCGTAACATTGTTCAGATACTTTAAAATTAACATCCATATTTTGACAGCTCCCCGCTTCTTGCGCAGCACAGTAAGCCCATAAGAATTAATCAGTTCAGCGGTGCCAGATTAGACACAGCTACAGGTTCTGGTGGGACCATAGAGCCGCTGTTAGCAAGGCTAACGTTTTGAGAAGCGGAGAGGGACGGTGGTTCTGTTCCATGTCCAATATGAGTTAGTTTTTTTTTTGTTTGTTTGTTTTGTTAGCTTGGTATTTTCTTTATCAACTCTTTGTCGCGCTCTTCTTTTTCTTTCGTTCCTGCGTTCGGCTATCATACTTTTTGTTGTCCTCCATCTGAGAAATTACTCCCTGATGCTCCTCCCCAAAGCGTAAGTTGCGTCAAACTTGTACCAGTAATAATCGAGCATTCATGCTGGACGTTTGCCAGAACAAATCAGACAGTTTTTCAACAACACCGTCAAAATCCTCTTAGCTAGTGATAAAATTAAGGCATTCTGACCTTATTCATTCACAAATATGCAAAGCATCTATTGGCCCCCAAAGCGCCGGGACGAAATATTTACATTATTTCTGACAATAGTGTATTTTATCCTTACTCAGTCTGACTTTCATCCTGATCACAATTTTTCCATAAATTTGAGTATTATTTTAAAATATTTTTTATAGCTATTAATTATACAAATGCAAAAATTCAATATTATTGAAGGTCATAATGCATAACCAATTTGCTGCTAAACTAATAAAAATCTAAAATGTTAGGATAAAAAAGGTTGTATTAATAATAATCAACTTGCTTAAGTTGTATATACACGCACAACTTTGTCTTATATGGTCAAATGGCACAATCATAGCACTGTGAAACATTTTTAAGGATCAGTTTATTTTATTATATTATCCATTATGCTTTAGTTGCATATGAACATAAAAACATACACTTGAAATGTAATGTAAACTGTAAGAGACAATTCATGTTAGCTGTAAAAAGAAACTGAAGGAAATTTGGAATCACTGATGGCTCAGGTCGGTCTTCAAACTGCAGAAGAAACAGAAAAGTAAATATATCACTATAAATAATAAGGAGAGTTACATAAAATAACCAAGCATGTTTTTTAAAAAACAGTACTGTAGAGTTTAGCAAAAACCTAATGCACCGCCGAATGCAGTAAACTGCTTTTCTACAAAAACGCCATATTGTTTTAGGTGACCTTAAAGGTTTCTAGAGAGGACAAAGCCAAAGGAAAATATACACAACCTTTAGAAATCAAAACAATTTCAATTTGAGAATACTATGAAAGATTTTCATTGTTTCTGGTCAAGGGTGAAAATGGTTTTGAGTTCTTGCTGGTAGCAAAAACCCAAACAAATAAAAAAAAAACAGCAAATGGAACAGTCTGAAATTATTTTTTTATTATTATTTTGGATGACATAAGGTAGAAAGTTTAGAAATCCCTGCACTAATTGGCCAATAGAGCAATTTCTTTTCTGTGGCACTTTAGCGTTTCTGCTAACTTTGAAAATGTTTAGCGGTAAATACATTTTTCTGGATAAATTTTAAAGCACTATTTTACCTGGCTGTTTGGTAAACCTTCAGTTTAATAAATTTCAACATTTTGTATTGACGTTTTCTTAGATGAAGAACTTAGATGTTTATTTTCAGGCTCTTATTGTGAAGTGGGTGGGTCCAGTTACACAGCAGTTCCAAACGGTGAATTAGGCAAAAATCTGAAACAGTTAGTGAGACTCATCAACAATAAAACTGAAACTATTATTGAAACGTCTGAACAAAAGAATCACCTTCTGAAGCTCAAACAGTTCAGGTAGGTGTCCAATAGCATGTTTGACCCTGTTGACCCGATATGCTATGTTGTAGTATTAGGGTCTGCTGGTGTTGCAGTAGCAACTAGAGTTAATGGAATTAACATTTATGACTAATGCTTTAGGGTTATCACAGTTAATTTAATTTATTTAGTGGTTGCCACCTCTGGACACCACAAATAAATGTTTTAGTCCGAGTCTAATAATAAGACATTTTGTGCTTTTTCACAATAATAAAAGGAAACGATTTGGCTATTAATGTCGTTGATGTTAACAGGCATAAACAAACTAAGCAGCCGCTTAGGGCCCCAGGGACACTAAGGGGCCCCCTCAGTGAAGCTTATTTTTATTTATTTTTTATTTTTATGATATTATAATATCAAAAACACACAATTTCACTATGAAGAGATTTGTTTTTACAATAATGTATATTTAATAATGAATGTAGAAATCATTATTTTATGGATAAAATTAAAAATAAATAAATTGCTCTTGGGGGCCCCTGGTGGCCGTGGTGGGTACCGCATGCTTCGCCGGTAACGAGCTGCCTTGCAGAGCATTCAAACATCCAAAGCTCCGGTCAGAAGTTAAGTAAGCAAAACAATGTCTCAAAAAAGGACTTATCTTTCAGGGAGGGAGAAAAGAAAGAGGAATAATAAAAGAGGAATAATAAAAATAATAAAGGCCAAGATAAAGGTTTGTTTTCATGTGCCTTGGTAATGTAATGTAATGTAAAAGATTTGTAAAGCTGCTAATAGAAAATTAGCTTGATCGCGACCTGGAACGGTGTAGTTCAACATTTATGCTAGGGTCTTTGTGTTTGTGTGAAACTGAGCTTTACTTTAAATGAGTTTATTCTCATGGTGGGCTCTGTATATTTCTGAGGTATTTTTGGCTTCAAAACGCCGTGTTTGATAACGTTTGATAACAATAATTAAAACTTCTCAATGTTTGACATTGTCTATCAAAATGTTTTTATGTCAGGCTACACAGCTGCTACATTGATGAGCTGCTCTATGCTGTAGTTGGGGAAATGTTTGCTGCTGAGCATAATCATTTTGTGGTAAAACAAACATTATTTTTACATCAACTTCTAAGTTAAGTAAAAATCATTTGAAGGCTCAGAATCAGTCCAGTACCGATACCGGTCCACATTCTCAGGGGAGAAAGACTCACGTGGTGTAAATTAAATTATAGCTAATGGAGTAACGCTTGAGAGAAATTAATTTAATCAAAGAATGTCATGAATATGTTTAGAGCTGCACCGATTGCAGTTTTCTGGCCGATCCCTGGTTACCGATCTTTAAAAAGCCTGACCTGCTGATTTTGATTTTGGCTGATATAATTTTTTTTTGTCTGAAATGTCACTAAATATAGCAAGAAAGTCACTGAGGTGGCGAGAGTTGGGTGAATGTTGGGGTGAATCTTGTTAACTGCAAACGTGCAGACGTGATCTGTCGGGCCGGTCTGTCAGTCAAACCTCTCACTGCAGAGCAGAAGAGGACAGAGACTGATTTTTAAACCTTTACTGACGAAGATAAGATCAGGGGATAAGATGGGATTCACATGTAAGTATTGGCCGATCACGATCCCCCAAAATTAGGGATATCGGCGCCCAGAAATCAACTGGTCGATAAATCAGTTATCAATAAATGTATCCTATATTATACATGTATATAATGTAAACAGCACTGCCAGAGATGCAATAAGTTTATAGCAGGAGTGTGAATGACCTAATGATTGGACTGCTGATTGCAGCCAGTCCACGTTGTTAGCAGAGATGGAGGGCCCCACGGAGGCTTGGGGCGGCCTGGATGTTAATTATGTCAGATATTTTCTGTACCTTAATTAGCCACATTGTATTCCTTCTCAGTCCGGTCAGCTAGAAGAGGAAGATGTGATAGAAAATGTGTTATTTAATTTATCTAAAAGGTAAATGAAATAACCTTTTAGATGTGACTCAAATTGTGCTTTGTTTTGTTTTGTAAGAGTATTTACTGGGCTGGTAGTAGTCATAGAGGGCGATCACTGCTGGTTTGAGGTTCTGGACAGGAATCTTCTGCAGGAGCTCCAGGCTGTGGTTGGTCGGTACCCCCTTCACAAGCTGAACAGACGACAAAAACAGAGATTTAACTGAGTGACAAATTTATCTGTCATAATGTGTTGTTCTGAGCTGCTGGTTGGTCTCACCCCCTCTAAGTACACCACGACATGGTCGTTCTTGTGTTCAACCCGATCCACCAGCAGAGCTTTTTCAAGCTGTGAGCAGAAGACATTCAGCAGCCTTATTATCACTGCCACTGTGAGATCAGGTCCAGAGTTCTGGTAACACCTGGGTTCATGTTGAAGTCGCTGCTTTACTCACGTCCTTCAAAGACTGCGGGTCGGGGATGAATCCTGAGAGCAAGGTGATATCCAGGATCACCATGTTGGTACTCGCCTCTTTCCCACCGTACCTGGAACACAGGTGACAAAAGACTGCAGATGCAAAAAGTCTGACATTGAAGAAACATAAAACACAACCAATCACCCTTGTTCTAGAGCACCATACCAGAGTTAGATTCAATTGTTGAGCATGATCATCAGAAAGACATCAGCCCACAGATCCCAAAGAAGATCAAGGACCAAGAGCACCTTGACTCACAGTTGAGTATGGATGGTCTTTATTCATGTAGAGCTCAGGAGTATCTATATTTGACCTCTTATCTATGCAACACAATTCTGTCTGGCATCAAATACTTATGTCTCTCAACATAGATAGTAGATGTACCTGCACTGACAAAGTACAAGTTCATCTACTATCCAGCTACAAGGTCTGGATTGATGCTACAGCCTCTGTTTCTGACTATAAACTGATGTTTCTGACTTACTGCGAAACAAGCTTCAGGCTGGCTTTGGGTGGTCTGTGAGAGGAGTCGTACTCCAGTAAAACATCCACGCTCATAGTGGTGGCGTCCGGAGGAGGAGGGATGTTGTAGTGCTGAGAGATCTGAGGAATGCAAGAGAGGAGAGTGTATTCATTCTTTGAAAGTGAACATTTTACTTTTGGCTAACTTTGCAGTCAAAAATAAGATCTATGAATTATGTGTACTTCTTAATTGTAGTATTTGTTTATATTAAAAAAGAATACATTTATATATAATATATTCTATGTATAGTTTCAGAATTATTGAAATGTACAAAAGTCACTTCCCTTCATGATGGGAAGCTGCCACTGACCTGAACTGAGGCACATCCAGTCCCTTTCACCTCCAGGCTGTACTTTCCTGCTACGCCCTGCAGCATCTTCTCTTGGTAGAGCAGCTTGTTGTCTGGGGTCACATCAAAGGTCAGCGGACCACTGGGACACTGAATTGTCACTGTGCTGGAACCTTCAGGACTGAACACCAGACTGGAGTAGAGGGACAGAGCCTGAAGAGCCACCACCGTGTCCTACAACACACAAAATACAAGACAATAACAGACAAGTTTATTGGTCAACTCACTGGTTAGGTCATGTTTGATAATTTTTGCTGATTTTTGCAGGACACTGCTGCTGTGTAGATACAGTGTAAAGCTGCAAGTGTATCCTAGAATCAATGCTTATCATGTTTACCAATTTCTGGAAAAAAACCCTTGTTATTGCCTCTTGGCATAATACTTAGCTATAATCCCACTGGTTCTTTTTCTAACTTTGCTCAGTGTTTCACTATGGGAATTGCCTCAGTGTGACCCAACTACAGAAGCTCCAATGACATCACATCTGTCCGCGACAGACAGGTTGAGCTGTTACCGTGGCTCCACCCACCATCCAATATCACGGCCAACCTACCCCACTCTACTCATTCTCGCTTTCTTCCCGTGTGAAGAACTGCAGCAAAGCTCCCTCAGCACATTCAGTCTAGCTTGGCTCTGCTTAACCATTCGTAGGAGTTCCATAAAGAAAAACGCCGTTGAACGCAGTACCAGGACAGGCCTGGACTGTGCTGGGTAAG
This sequence comes from Girardinus metallicus, assembly GCA_903067095.1. Lineage (NCBI taxonomy): Eukaryota > Metazoa > Chordata > Actinopteri > Cyprinodontiformes > Poeciliidae > Girardinus > Girardinus metallicus. The sequence continues at coordinate 23,715 of CAEGAE010014854.1, read as the reverse complement.
TGCTTCGAAAGAAGCATTTTTTCAGTTATACAGGTGTTTGAAGCAGCTATCGCGTAAAGGCGGGCTGCTTTTATAACTATTCTGTTTTAATAACAGAGTAACTAACATTTGTGTTGGCTAAGCTAATGCGTAAAAGCGGGCTTGTTGACTGCATAGTGGTACGTCGCTAGCATAAACAGTTGGTAAAGTTCAGCTAACACGTTGCGGCGAGCTGACTTTATCTTCCACTTTATAGCTAATGTGTTAAGACATGCTATAATAAGCTTTCTGCATAGCTACGACTCCCAACCCCACCAAAGGATCGGAACCGACGGTTAAAGAGGTCCACCAAGGGCTTCTCTAAGCTGGAGATACAGGGCATGGTTGAGTTGGGGCTGGCCGAACCCCCAACAGTGGAGCGTTCAGTGGCTAACAGCAATTCTGTGTCAGCATCTTCAAGCATCTCACTTCCAGGTAAAATAGATCGCCTCACTCCATCTATTTACCAGCGAATGTACAAATATGCTGCACAATCAGTGTGCTCGTTTAATGCAGTTACACTGTCAGCCTATCAAGGTGAAATCTTGGAGGAGGCGGGTCATCAGCTGGACTCGGGGACACCAAACCCCACCCTTTGGGATGAGATATGTGTGGTGAACAATCTTATCCTACGCTCCTCTAGAGGTGCCGTTCAAGGGTGTGGTCGTGTCATGGGACTGGCAGTCTCAGGGCTGAGGTCCTGAGTGACACCCAAAAGGCTGAAATTATGGATTCAACCATTAAAAGGTCTATTTATCCCTTCCCTGGAGAAAATGAGGGAAATAAATATCTTCAGAAAACAGGAGGGAGAGGCTTACAACCTTTGTTTGCTTCGAAAACCTAGCCAAACTCCCCCACAAGGACCAAGACCTGGCTTTGCAGCTGCTGCAGTGAGAGGACAGCAGGGTGGACCTAGGGCTCCAAGAAGACCTGCCACACAACCTCGCCAGCAAAATAAATCTGAGAACCCAAAACCATGGGGTAAGCATTCTTTAGCAGCGGCCGCTGCAAAAAATCTTCCATCTTATCCCGGGGAGGGGAAAAGTGAACTGCAGTTCACTTTTCCCCTCCCCTCTCCTGTCTGAAAACAGACAGCAGAGCAAACCTCTCTGTCCAGTGTTCAAATTCTCCTGTGGTTCCCAGTTCATCAGGAGTACTGTTTAATTCTCCCCCTCGTGTTCAGAGAGAGGAAACTTTGAGACAGACAACACAGTGTTTTCCAGCACTTCAAAACTGTCAAGTAACTCTTCACAGCACTTTGTCAGTGTCACCAAGCACTCACCAGTGCCCCCTCACACATTTTTCTGTGCTGGGGGAATCAAGGGAAATAAAAGAAGCTTTTCTGCAACTAGGCATGTTGCCAAAGGCAGAAAGCCCCACCACAAAAAAAGAAAACTGCAAAAATAAATCCATGTCATCCTCCTCTGTACCCAACAGAGGGAGCTGGCACTCTTTGCATGACAGCAGAGCTCAGCAGTGCAGAGAGGATGACGTCACCCAACATGGCAGGCTGCCTCTCTGCGCAGGCAGAGGAGTGGCACGCATGTGCAGTCTCCCCATGGGTTTTGACCACAATTTCCAGGGGGTACAGACAGTTCACTGTGAGATCTCCGAGATTCAATGGAGTGCTCGTTTCAGTGGCCAACGGGGATTTGTCCTGGAGGACAGGATTGCATCCCTGTTAGCCAAAACAAGCAATCAGAGTAGTTCCGGAAGAAGAGGTTCGTCAAGGCTTCTACTCAAGCTATTTTCTCATTCCAAAGAAAGATGGCGTCACAAGACGCTATGTCACTCCATTCGCCCGGAGGATTGGTTTGTAGCCATCGACCTCTCCGATGCATATTTCCACATAGCCATTTACCCCCCACACAGAAAGTTTCTCAGGTTTCCTTATCAGGGCACAGCCTACGAGTATCAAACTGCCCCTTTCGGGCTGTCATTAGCCCCAAGGGTGTTCAGTAGGTGTGTGGAGGCGGCATTGTCTCCTCTGAGATTGAGCAGCATCAGAATTTTTTGTACATAGACGTTTACCTCATTTGCTCTCAATCAAGTGGTCAGGCAATCAGCGACTCTCGGGTGGTGTTAACCCACCTCATCAACCTGGGGTTCAGAATAAACCAGGTGAAGAGTCGCTTAATTCCCATGCATTGCACAGAGTATTTGGGTCTCAAAATAAACTCCCTCTCCTAACGCGTTACGTTATCGGAGGGGAGAACCCTGTCATTCGCTCAATGCATGGCGCATTTCCAGATGGGCAAAGTTGTTCCATTCAGACTTTGCCTATGGCTCCATGGCCTCATGGCGTCAGTAATTTCCGTTGTTCATCTGGGACTGTTACGGATGAGGGAATTTCAGCGGTGGGTCGCTTCACTACGTCAATGTCCCCACCATCATCTGTACCCCAGGATGAGAATAATGCCAGCGTGTGTGGCAGCTCTCCGACCATGGGAAACCCAGCAGTCTTCGCGGTGGATGTGCCCCTGGGTGTGGTATCATCCAGGGTTACCCTGACTATGGATGCGTCTATGATGGGCTGGGGGGCAACTCCGATAGGCAGAGCTGTGAACAGTGTATGGTCGTATAGAATGGCACTGCTCCACATCAACATGCTGGAATTACACGCCATACTCCTAGCTTTGAAGGATTTCATGCCTTTGATGGTTGATCGCCACGTCTTGGTAAAAGACAGACAACTCCACAGTGGTGGCGTATATTAACTGTCAGGGCGGGACCTGATCCATTCAGCTACACAGATTGGCCAGAGAAATAATTACGTGGAGCAGCACCAGATTTCTATCTGTTCGAGCGACACATGTACCAGAAATTCTGAGCAGAGGGGCTGATCTGTTATCCAGAGGCAGCCCCCTTTATGCAGAGTGGAAGCTGCACCCTCAAGTGGTGAAGCAGATCTGGCAGAGCTACGGACGGGCTGCCATAGATCTCTTCGCTTCATGGGAAAACGCTCATTGCCCACTGTTTTTCTCCCTGTCGGACCGAGATGCACCACCGGACGTGGACGCGCTGGCTCACTCATGGCCGAATGTGTTGTTCTATGCGTTCCCGCCTCTGAGTCTGATATCCCCAACTCTAGTCAGAGTGAGGGAACAGGACCTGTCCTCAATTCTGGTGGCCCCATGGTGGCCATCGAAACCCTGGGTGGCAGAAATAATACAAGTTCTGTCAGCACAACCATTGCCCCTTCCCATTCGCAGGAATCTTCTGTCTCAAGCTCAGGGGGAGATTTATCATCCACATCCAGATCGTCTGGCTCTCTGGGCCTGGCCTGTGAAAGATGGAACTTAAATGCAACAAGTCTCCCTCAAGAGGTCATCGATATCATCCAGAATTCAAGGGCTCCTTCAACTCGCTCGCTTTACAGTGGTAAATGGCGCGTTTTTGAGGAGTGGTGTGTGGAGAGACAGGCTATTCCTTTTCAGTGTTCGGTGGTGGAGGTTCTCTGCTTTCTACAGAGCTTGTTGGAAAAGGGCAAGGCCTTTTCAACTATTAAGGTTTATTTAGCTGCAATCTCAGCTTGTCATGTGAGATTTGGTGATAAACCTGTGGGGCAACACCCCTTGGTGTGCCATTTCTTGAGGGGGGCATGATGTAAGTTGCCCACCTCTAGACTTTTCATGCCATTATGGGACCTCACTCTGGTACTGGAAGCCCTTTGCCATCATTCCTTTGATCCTTTGGAGGGTACTGGTATGAAATTTCTTACATTGAAAACTGCACTGCTCTTAGCTCTAACTACTGCTAAGAGAGTAGGTGAGTTACACGCATTGTCTGTTAGTCCTACTTGCCTACAGTGGGCACTGGGGCTCTCCAAAGTGTGCTTGAGACCCAATCCTGCTTTTGTGCCCAAGGTGACGGAAACATCATAAGGTGTTCAATGGTGGAACTGCTGGCATTCCATCTACCTCCTTTCTCTTCAGCAGAAGAGAAGAGGCTTAATTGGTTATGTCCGGTGAGAACTTTGAGGGCTTATGTTGACAGAGCAGCTGACTTTAGAAGAGCTGATCACATGTTTGTGTCTTGGGCCACTTCTCATAAGGGCAAACCTATCTCTCGCCAAAGGTTAGCGCACTGGATTGTGGAGACTATATCTCTGGCATATAGATGCTCAGGGTCAGAGCCCCCAGGAGGGGTGAGGGCCCATTCTACCAGGAGCATGGGCACCTCTTGGGCTTTGTTCAGGGGTGTCTCTGTCCAGGACATCTGTGCTGCAGTCAGTTGGGCTACACTGCACAGGTTTGTGAGGTTTTACAGTCTGGATGTGGCCCAATCATCATTGGCGCACACAGTGCTTGGTGTTGGCTCATCAACACCAAGCACTCATCAGGTGTTGGCCCTGATGAGCCAACACCTGATTCCTGGATATGAATTGCTGCCAAGCATTGCTTTGGGGTCGGCATGCAATTTGGGAGTTGGCCATATCTCCCATGGTGAAACACTGAGCGAAGTTAGAAAAAGAACGTTGGGTTACTTAACGTAATCTCTGGTTCTTTGATAATAGAGGAAGGTGTTTCACCAACACATCTCTTCTTGCATGGGCAGAAATCTGCTTAGAATGAGTTGAGAGGGGTAGGCTGGCCGTGATATTGGATGGTGGGTGGACGGCTCAACCTGTCTGTCGCGGACAGACGTGATGTCATTGGAGCTTCTGTAGTTGGGTCATGCTGAAGTGATTCCCATAGTGAAACACCTCACTCTGTTATCAAACAACCGGGGAATATGTTAAGTAGCCCAACGTTTTCCTACTGAAATGTGGTTCAGGAGTTTGTGAGTTCCAGATCTCAGGATATTATTATGAATTGGAATGTTCCATTGTCTTTTGAGCAACCTTTGGATATGAGGTAAGACAGGTTTGTCATATGAACATAAAACAAGTACCTGAGTGGACGAGAAACCACCATATTGGTTCTGTTGGGTCGTCAACCACCGAACAATCCCTGAGGCGTAACCCAGGTCTTCAGCATTGTGGGAAGCAGAGAGTTTGGCCAGCAGCACATAGGAGCTGATCTCCACAGACAGAGAGGCTGATGTATCTGCTGCTGTCTGAGACCAGTGGATGAAACCACCTAAAAACAACCATCCAGAAACAACATGACTAAAGACTGATCTGATCTGGCCAGTCGTTTCCAGCAAAATCTCGACTCACCGTCTTTGATGGCCACTGAGTCGAGGTGCTGCAGGAGGTGAGCTCTGGTCTCCATGTTTCCAGCCAGTGTGAAGACGTATGCCAGCAGAGCTGTAGTGTAGGTGTTGCTGAAATCATTGATGGACTTTTTGAGGCACAACAGGCTCTGTTCCACCACATGATTCTTTGATAAAACAAAATACAACAGTGTTGATTATTTCAAGTCTACTGTATATTGAATTTGATTGAATTTCTTTAGGCACAGTTTTAGCCTTCATTCTCAAATTTCTCTCAAGTTGCTCACACAATGAACCAATCAGCAAACAAAGAAGAGTCTCCTTATAGTTAAATAGCTAAATCTTAATTATAACATATGTTTATTTATTCACAGGCTGGGATTTGGCATCCACAAAATTACATGATGTCAAGTAAAAAATGTGAAGAATTGTTGAGATTTACTCACATCTGAGGATATTTTCATCTCCAAAAATGCAGCGGTTATGTAAGCGCTTAGGGTCACTTCATCAGACACTCCACCCTGTGGAGACGAAGCATCACAGAGATTTGGTTATGAGAGGACGATCGCTAGTCACAGATAGGCCAAGTGGCATGTTTATTACAGATCCTTTGTATGCTTAGCCAACATCTCGCATAAAAAATATATCTTGGTTGTAACAATCCCGGCAAGATGTCATTGTATGCAAAAGAAATGAAGCATTTTTCAAAAATTTATTGAGACCACCAATGGGAGGCAGTGTTTTGTGCAACATCTCTGCTGTAAGCCACAAATAAATCATCTTGAGTTATTGTTTCCTACGAACCTTCCGGTGTTTCTCAGTTCATTAGAATATCATCCAAATGTTTAATTATTCCATTATTGAAATATCTTTCGTGCAATTTTTTTTTAGAAAAAGTGAATGATAAAAAAGAACAACAGAAAAGAGACCTCAGTGAGACAAGATTAAGTGTTAAGTTTTGCCTATGTTTAGGATAAATAAAACAGTATGGTCTAACCCCAACCCTATGGCTAAAGCTTAAACCTGAATATAAACATTTTAGGGGTCCAGGCAAAATGCTGTAAATTATGAAGGAATGTGAAAACCACAGACAGCTTCCAATGATTCTTTTAGTAGGGCTGCATAATATAAAAAAATCCGCTGATGGCGATAATATTCATAAATTTTGCGATGACAGTTGGGATACATGCCTATCTTCCTCTCATCTGCTCACCCATCACTCTGCTACTTTTGTCATTTGTGAGTGATCATATATTCACAGTATATTGTGTAGCCCTATTTTCTAGATAGTTAAATTAAAAATATAGAAGTTGCTGTGAATTCTATAATAATAATGATAACTGTTGTCATTTTACCTAGAAGACATTACGTAAAACACTGTCAGTTGTTACTGCTTTTCCTAGTTGAAAGTATTAATGTCACATTTTGGGTTATTGTTAAAACCTCCATTTCTGTTCTTGTCTGACATGAAATGGGGCAAGAACACAAAACAAAACATTTCCAATTTACATGAGAGCTGTTACAGCCTTCCACTGTATCTCTGTTGGAACTGTCTGCAGCCAGATGATCTTCGACCGTTCAGGGAGATACCTTCATACCTTCATTCTGTTGTTGAAGAGCCTTCCTGACTGCTGAAAGCAGCCGCTGTCATTTTGCATTTGTTCCAGCCAAATCTTTGATTGTTCGAGGTTTTCTGGGTCGATGTAGACAAAGGACTGAGCTTTGGAGAAAGATCTCAGAACAAAAGCTGTCAGCCTGAGAAAAAAACAAAGAAGTGTCACATTTAATGAGTAAAACTGATGCAATCATTTTAAAAAAGGCTATACAGCAAACAGTTACTTTTTTGTCAGTCACACACAATTTTTTGTGTGTGAGTTTTTCCATTATGAGTGAAAATGTGAGTAAGAAAACAGATATCAAGACCAAAAACCAGCAATGAAAATTTTCATGTTTATTTTGATAAAATTCCTCAGTCCTCAACACAGTTCTGTGTAAATGTCATGATTTGTTCAGAGTGGTCAGTGATGTTCTCACCAGGTGTTTCCTGGTCCTGTTCCAAACGTGCTGTATGCTCCATCTCTGTCCTTGTAGTTCAGCTGTCTCTGGTAGCCTGTAGATCAACACAAACAAGTTTACACGAGGTGTGAAAGGTAACCTCCAGAGTTCACTAAGAAACGTTTTATGTGTCTGTATATTTGTGGAGAAAACAAAGATACAGATTTTGGACATGAGGGAAACAATATGGGATGGCTGTTTTGGTAAACAGGGAGCCGCAGGATGTGAATCGGCAGAGCACACACATCCTGTTAGCTGTGACAGACAGAGTCCAGCTACATGTCAGTTTTTAAACATACTCATTGGCAGCTAACAAAAGACAAAAGGAAACTGGTAGAAAAAGCAGAACATTTCATTCCCTCATGTTACTGTAACAGGACGACATCTTATGTAGGAGATATCAGGATTTCTGATGGGCATTTTGCAGCTTCCAAAGAAGATGTTTGGTTTGATATGATATGTGTTGCAACGGAAACCACCATGTAATATGCAAATAATTTAGGGTTAGTAAAATGCAACTTTAATGTCAGAAATAAAAAGACTAAATATTAACCAAAAACGCATTGGTACATCTCAAAACAACGTTTGTTTGCATTAACATTGTTTGACATGAACATCTGTATAGTTTAAAGTATAAAATAAATATAAGGGCTGTTTTTTTTTTTTTTTGCAAGAGAACAAGTAGTGAGTCCCATGCGCTGCTCTTCTTGCATTGCTACGGCTAACCCCAACGAGACTCACCGCTGCTTAAGAAGTTTGATGCCTTTTCTTTAATGGCTGGGGTCAGCTGATTGGATTTTTCTAGATATTCAAGGATGTAGATGTTGGGAGCCAGCAGTGCCATGTTCTGCTCCCCACATCCGTATGGCATCTGCAGCAGACCATCTAGGTTCTGCAGGGCGCGGCCAAGAATGTCACCTGTGATAAAAACGTAGAAACAAATTTTACTACACTTGACAGAGATTTCAGTATTTTAAATATTAAGAAGGTTTAAAAACACGTAAAGAAGCTTATGGCAGTACAACGACATGACTGGAGGATTAGCAGATAATTGCAGTAACTGTGTTTGGCTGACTAAACCAGTTTACCCAGGACTGATACCGCAGCACGGCCTGATCCTTCAATCACATTTTGAGGCAGCTGTATCTCTGTTTCATCAGTCAGAGCTTCTCCTGCATTTTCACAAAAACACTCATCAGATCTGAGAGATAAACCTCCACAGAAGGCCAGTTTTAAAACAAAGAGATCATGCACCACGTCAGAGAATCATGAATGTTTCACTGAAACTCTCTAATCATGTAACATGTCATGTCAGGGTGGAGAACATTACTCCACCCTGACATGAAATGTCATTGTCTCATTTTATGTTGGCTACCATATTTATAGATCCACACATTATATTAGTATGAAATATCAATGCTGTGAGTGATCAAAAAATCATGAGGTCAACAGGTCAGCTGTGAAACTAGGTCATGCTGTCAGTTTCACTTTTAGTTTTGAGCATCCAGAGTGCCCAGATGAGGGAATCTTTGTCAATCTTAGCTTCAGAGCTGTGGAGCTTATGGCAAAGATTAAAAAAAGAAAAAAAAAAGAATAGTTTGAACAAATCAAGGCAATAATAATTTTGGATTTTTTGTCTTAGCCATTAAAACAAACAGCAGATATACAATAATGTGATGTGAATACACACGTTTCTCTGATAATGCCTGTCATTTATCTCTTTATGAAACATTTGTGACAATCTGTGCTTGGTGAACATCATACTGACCTTTGGGGCAGAGCAGCCAGTTGTGTGTCTTTACTACTTCAACTCCTTCAGCCTGACAGAGATGAGAGATAAAAGTTGACAATCAAAGAACATTAGATTTCATTATTTTAGGTGTTAAAGGGAAACTATTATCCCAGATTTATTTTTTGGACATTTTTCTTGTACTTCCATTTGAGACTTTATTCCTTCCAGAAACAGTCCAAACACTAATAAAACAGTCATTTTCTGGCCATGAGTTAATGCTTTTTGGTGTCTGGGAAAGGAGATGTTTCAAAATCTCCAGAATATTAACTCAATTGGCAGGCACTGCCCTGTAACCTAGCAACCCAAGCGGAGCTGGTCAGCTGGTTTTACCGCCGTGTAAGATATGTGTTTTGCTGTTGATTTAAACAATTCAGAAACCGCTGCTGCATCCTTGATAGTTGTGCAGGAGGCTCCACTTATGCTGCTCCTAGGTTTCACTCAGGACTAAAGATGTGTGGTTGTGTAATTATGCATATGTTTTCAGCCATTTTATGTGAATCAAGTGCGAATGTAAACATTTAGTTGGGGGCGCAAATTCAGCAGCTTATTTGCATAATAGTGACAAAACCGTTTATGCAAATAAAGTAGCCATCTTAAGGTTTATTTTTTTATGCAAATGAATCTTAAAATAGCTCACTCTTAAAATAGCTGAAAACAGGCAGAACTGGGCAAATGAAATTTGTTTACCTGAGAATGATTTTGTGCAAAAGAACTAATGGACATGTTTTATATCGTCCATACATTTATCCTAAACTAACTTGTTCAAAAGGAAGGTAATAGGTGTCCTTTAACATTTTTTAAAAGTTATTCTTTGATCAGACCAACCTTTACAATCACAGGACGGGTCACTGTATCGATGCGGCCTCTGTCTGGAACGCTCACTATCTCGTTGTCACAGGAAGTGTGTGATGGAATGGCCTCAGCGGTTACAGTCACATTCACAACCCCTAAAAAACATCAACCAAGATCATCTGTTTACATTCTGCTTACAGACTGAGGATTTGATTCCTCCGTCTACAGGAATCAAATCCTCTTGTGGCTGACTGAGATCTCACTGGGTTTGTAAAGAATAAATAGTTCTGAAGGGGGACAGAGATCCAAGTCTATTGGCCTTAACAACCAATATTTAAAGTTTGAATAAAAGCATCATCCTAACCTAAGGCTGTGGGAGTCATGGTCCAGCTGAGGGTCTTCCGCTCATTGGCACACAGACAGGAAGTGTACTGATCCCCAGAGAGGGGGACCAGGGTGTAATCTGAGGAGGGGGCTGCAGTCACTTTAACCTATTAAAGAAAACAAGTTTAACACTCTGGATTGATCTTTTGAACTCTGCGTGTGCTCTGTACATGCACAATACATCTTGGACTGTTGAACAATCCAATAGCATTTTAGAACCGTCTAAAATACTTCACCTCATATATGAGCTACATTGCAGCTACAGCAGCAGCTAAATTTAGTTTTTGCAGTGAATAATGCCATCTTGAAATACTTTTGCAAAGGGTAACACTTCTTTTGGCACTTCAAAAAAATCTTACATCTTCTGATACAGTGCAAGTTAAAAACAAAGTCAGACTAAAGACAGGACATGTTGCTTGTTTTCACTGCCATTGAAAATTTCAATAACTGTTAAACATTGCAGTGTCAGCAGGTAAATCAACCCTTACCATGATGCATTTGGTCAGGTAGTTGAAGACGGTTGCCTTCAGCTCAAAGTTCTCCCCCCGGATGATGGAGTAGGGCAGGGTGAGCTCCAGGAAGAAAGGCTGGAAGACAGTGAGCTTCTGACGAGGAGCCAAACCAAAACCCTGAGGGGACAAACAGAAAGTCTCCGTCTCCCAGGTGGTGATGGTGTCTGGGACAGACAGGGACATGTCCTTGGTTCCAGAAGGCCTGGATCAACAGAAACACTTCATTAGGATGAGGGATAACACACAATACAAAAAAGTAGTTTCTACCATCTATTTTAAATGTGTAGAAAGGAATTTTTCTCTTTCTACCAAAAACTGGGTGACAAAATTCTTTAGTTTTGGTCTCAAAAACTAAAGAATCCATCAAAATCCATCCCTTTTTTTTCCAACAAAAAAAGGGATGGATTTTTTTTTCTGTTTACAGAAAGTCCATAATTCATTTTATTGTTTTTATAGTTGTTCTATTTATTTATTTTGGATATTTAAAATGTCTTCCAGCTCCAGTGATAAATGTTTGTTAGAATTTAAAGTTTAATGATCTTTAAGAATGTGTTCTTGCACTATTATGCCATTACCATTACATTAATTGAAAATGATCTCAAAACAACAATATTATAGTTTATCGCTAGAAATCTGGGTCAAGTTAGTTATCCTGACAGGCCTGCCCACACCGCTACTCACCGAGAGGTTAATAGCCTTGACCTACAAATTTGAAGAGCTATTCAACTAAAGGTGGCGCTGTGTTAAAAAAATAAAAATCTATGTTTAACTCATCAAGGGTCAATAGTAGGCCTCCACAAGACAGGGAAACAGGCATAAACAAGGATTATGACTATTACATGGGAAAATTGACTTTGTTCTCATATTCATTTATCAGTTTAAAAACTGCTTTTTCATGTTGTTCACTTGTTTTCAGTGTCTGTGTCATCATAAGACATGGGAAGTTTCATGGATAAATTTCAGATATAAATGTTCACAAAGTAATGGCAGGTTAGTGTGGCTACCTTCGCTGCCAAGTTTCTTAGCATGTCGACAGAATTGGAAATTTGCAGGACAGTGCTATCTCCTTAAAGTGCTGCCATTAGGATGTATTTACCCTGTGGGTGCTGTGGGTGATGAACAAGCAAGTCTTACCCAGTTTCCACAAGATTCCATATCCAGGTCTCAGGGAAGAAGGTACGAAATGTTTCTACTGGTTCAGGATGCATATTAGGGGCTGATGCAAACGCTATACCCGGTGGAGCATTCATTCTGCTAAAATGAACAGCATACCGTGGTGATATTCCTTTAAAAACACAGAAAAAAGTAAAACAGATCTAAATAAAAATTGGCGCATTTTCTGTTTTCAAGGTTATTTCTTCTGTTGTACCACTTGACAAGCCGATGGTTACCACGACACACCTTGATGATATTCTCTTCCTCTGAATCTGAGACACATTGGTACTCTCATCACCAAATTGGTTGCTGTTTTCAAACCTACATTCTGTACAGTTTTAGACAAAACAGTAAAAAGTACATAAAACAGCATTTTAAAAGAAGGTTGCATGTTTATATTTAATATCTTATGTTTCGCTGTCAGTTGGTACCTGGAAAACTGAATGGGCGTCATCTTTTTCATCTCGATAGGGTAAAACATATCTCCTTGGCCTCACATGCAAACATTCGACAGGATCTTCAAGCTGGTATGGTATATATGATATTTTCCTGACAGGCAGCAAGGAAAATATCTGAAAAGGAAAAAAAGGCTTAGAGATGGAAGGTTGTTTTTCCCCCTTTGTTTTTTTCCCCAATATTGTTGGTATGAACTTCCCTTTTATTTCAAAACATTGAAGATATGTGTGTAATGAAAGCTAAACGTGGTTAGCTGTTACCTTGTCTTCATTCAGACTCTCTCCAGGCTCCTTGATGAGAACACTCTGGTCTACAGCGCTGACCCCACACAGGGAGTTGGGTTGAGACGTCAGCTGTAGCTTGGTCACCTCTCCTGGAACAGCTGAAGATGGAGAAAACTCCACGGACACCTGACAAGCACGCATGATGTGCATATAAAATTATTTACCCAATAAATAGTTGAATCTATTTTCATAGAGCAACCTTTGAGGTGTTAAGTAAATTTAACTTTCGCTTTGCAGTGTATAAACTAAAACTATTGACGTAACATGCTTAACATGGAATATGTTGCTTTTTTAGAAACTAGTAAAAGACTAGTGTCAAGATTAATATGCAAGTGTGATTTATATTTGATGCGACTTGTTCTCTTTCCTACTGACCTTATTACTGAAGCATTTTTCTGTAGAGAACTCGGCGCTGTGAGCGATCACATTCTTGCTGGGGAGGACAGCGTAGGCCACAACCTGGATCAACGGTGCCATGTCAGGAGACACGGTCAGCTTTAAGGACACCTCGCCCTCAGTCACTGGAAAAGAAAACTGTTTTAATCCACTAAGTTCACTAACATATGAATTCAAATCTGATTCAGTGAAGCGTCAGTCTTCACAGACCTGGTTTATTTTCCACTTGAACTTGAGTTTGTCCTCCATCGCCAATAGCTCCTCTATATAAGACCTGAGGATTTTTAGAGACATTAATGATATTAACTGCTGACAAAGAAATAACAAACCAAATCTGTCTCAGTGTTTCCCCCCAGTAGACCTATCCAGGTTGGACCAGGGTGGCATTGATGTTGGCAATGTGCTGGAAAGTAGCCACAGCTGTGCTGAGGCACACTGACAGTTGAATGAAAACAAAACAGAATTGGTTATTTTTGACCCAAAGGAGGATCACACAACTTTAGCTTTTTACAGCTAGAAACTGTAGGTAGCATAAGTTCAGGAGGCCTCAAAGAGCTTGACAAAGACAGTACTGGTTATGTACTCCATATGGCAACAGTCTTCTGTACTCTCCATACGTCTGCACTAAGTAATAGGTTTATAAGATGTAGGCCATTTCCTCCAAGGAAAACATCCATCTTACAAACCTTAAGGGGAAATTTTTGTGGTTGATCATCTGGTTTAAACCATACCCCAAAAGACACCATGCTGTCATTAAAACATGGTGGTGGCAACTTCATGCCCTGAGGTTATTTTTCTTCAGATGTAGCTGGAGTTTTTCCAAAAAGAATCTGTGGGTTGACCTGAAAGAGGCTCAAGACCTGAGATTGCCTCACAATTTTAAAGACTTTTGCGAGGTATACGAGGTCAGGTTGTGGGATGCTGACTCTTAACAAAGACTGAATGCAGACACTGAATCAGAAAGTCTTTAGTTTAGGTATGAACTATCCACCCATCTATTGTTTTACACATTTATAAGATTGCAGGGGTGGTAGGTCCAGTAAGGAAACCCAAACATCTCACTCTTGGTTGAGGAAATGGGATTTGACCCTGCAACTCAAGGTCTTCTGATCACATGGAGTATTGCTCCAAAGCAACACAGGCAACACAAAATATGACAGTAGGTTGACACTTGCTCAAGACTGTAGAGATGACAGTGGACCTCTGGAGAACATCTCCCATACTCTATTCCTTCACCATCCTCAGCCACACTGTTTCTACTGTGGATCACTTCTGGTTCCCAGGAACCACCCTGAGAGGGGTCCTACTAATAGACACTGTTCAGAAGAAGGCTCAACAGAGTCTTCTTCCTGCAGCAGCTCAAGAGGTACAACCTTGCACAGGAGCTACTGGTCATCTTCTGCACTGTCATTATTGAGTCTGTCCTGTCCACATCCATCATTGTCATTTGACTAATTTGCAAAGCATGAGAAGTCCAAACTACATTGAGCAATTGGATCTGTGGAGAGGATCATCAAGGGTGACCTTCCCTCCCTACAGGACTTGTACAGGTCTCGGGTAAGGTAAAGGGCAGTGTGGTCCTGAGAAATGTGGTCTATTTCTTAGGAATACAAACATCCTGGTCACAAACTGTTTAAAATTCTGCCTTTAGGCCAGCACATCAGAGAACCAGATAATTACTCACCAGATACATAATATCCACGGATCCCTGTGGTTCACGCACAAAACTGTAATCGATGGAGACCTCCACCTCTTTCTCACATGGAAGTGTTGTGTCGCTGTTTTTGATCTTCAAGGAGCTGGCGGTTTTGGTTTCAACAGAAGGAGGTTGGGAATGCTGAACTGTATGACGCGCTGCCTGAATATGAGCCGATCTATATACTTGGTACTCCAATGTTAGCGAGGGGCTTATCTGTTTGTGCAAAAAACAAGCTTTAGGAAGAGCTGATGGTGGTTATAAGAGGTAGCGAGAGGGTTTGCTTTTAGGGAGGTTGTGTTCTAAACCCTTTGTTTTAGAGCATTAATTTACTCACAGTGAGTGAGACATCTCCACTAAATGTGTCTGTGCTGATAGAGAATGTAGCAAAGCCATCGGTGTCAGTTGTGACGTTCTGCAGTAAGTTTGGAGACCAAACACCGCCCTCATACAAGTACAGAGTCATGTCAGGAATGGGTGTGTCATTGTAGTGAACAGCCTTGACCTATAGAAAATACAATATTGCGTTAAAAATTGACCAACAGGATTTGAAAAAAAAAAACATTTAGCAAAAACAGTGTAGAACTAAAACTATTTGGTCCCTGTTAAAAGCTTTTTCTGGTTTTACTTTTGTATTACATTTAAATAAATTAGATCATCCAATGAATTTTAATATAACAGATCATGAGTAGACAAGTTTTTTGCAGTTCACATTGGGATTTCACATACAAGTTTTACATATTTGTGAACAAACACGCAAAACAAAATTTATTTCACATCGGAAGCTTTAAGCGCACTTTTGTCTGTAGGTCACAAAGGGACGGGTTATATTTGTCTCCAATGATTTTAACTGTGGTTTATTTGAGTTCCAAAGCTTTACAGGGGCGGAATTATGAGTTTTCCAGGCACGTAGTGCCATTTCATAGCATAGTTAAGTGACTGTTACAATCAGTTGTTATAAAAATGCTGTATATCAAATACAGCAAATATTACGTCCTCATTAAATGCCTTGAAATCGGGTCTTTGCCTCCTTAAGAGACATCTGCTCTTTTTGAAACTCTACCTTTAGGAAGTCATCATAAAATGGCTCCTTTAATGAACTTTTAACAAGGTTTGTACCAGCGTAGCACTGAGAAGTGTCTTATATAATGAGCTCAGCAGATGTGCAGTTATACTAAACATTTGCTAATTGCTGCTACAGTTGATATAAAGAACAAAAAACTCAATTTCACACTATAATAATTTTAAAACTATATTCTGTCTTTATTCAGGTTATCCTTGTCTGATATTAACATTTGTTTGATGATCTAATGCAAAAATTAAAGGTAACAAAATGGCAAAATATGTGTAAGGGGACAAATACTTTTTGATAACTCTTTTTTGTTCTTACTTTTCCTTCCAAATTTGAGCCTTGGTCATAAATCTTGGGAGGATTAACAAAAGCCAGCTTTCCAATTACATATGAAATCCCTATTCTCTTGTTTTGTGAGTGAGAAATACCTGAATGTAAAAGAAAATATTCCATGTTATGACAGGCATCTTATCATTAGGGTCATTGTGAAAAAGTATGCTTTAAACGAGACTTACCTGTTCCCTCCTCTTCCATAGTGGCACTTACATCAAGTCTATCATATAATATCTTTTTGTCAATTTTGGTGAAACTTGACATTTTAAATTCAAACATAGCGCAACCTGTTTTGTCCATCTGAAATGTCAAATGACAAAAAGTAATGGTGACCGATCAAACAGATAAAAAGTTGAAACCATCATTTTAGACTTTCACATTTCTTTAAAGCGAGCTCCTTAAAATAATACACTGAATTGCACATACTATTCCACTCCATCACTACATGACAGAAACATTAGGGTAAGCTAATATCACTAATGTCACAAGTTAACATGCAATTAGCTCAGCTAGCCAACACTTGGATTGATCTCTAACTTAGTAACCAGTAAGCTCTCTAACAAGGGTGCTGAATGGCAAACTAAACAAAAACACATCGACGTCTGACAACTCCAATCATCAATTCATTTCTTTTTTTTTTTTGCTAAATTTTGATGTCAATTTAGTGTTAGACTACTCAAACTTGGAATTAAATTCTGGCTTGGTCGAAAGAGAAAAATTTGTTGATCGATATTTTAAAAATTGATCAAATGTCACATTTCAGTATGTGTAACTCTACCTGTTTTGTTATCGTTTCACAGGGAGGCGCTAACTGAAGGTCTTGTGGATTTCTGGACTGCACTGGTAAATCATAAACATAAATCTCAAGAGGTCGGCAGACCTTCACCGTAACACTTCCTGGGACAGGCTGTCCATATGTATACCTGGTCAAATTAGAGCAGATCAGAGTCACCCACAGAGAGGAACTGCTTAAGACTGATTTATTCTGGTGCTTATTTCTTAGAAAATAACCTGTACTTACTTTGAACAGACTTTAGTTTCAAATTCTTCCTGCCCAACACTGACTTGGTCTTTTGCATCCATGGTTACCGAAAATTTAGGCAAAACTAAACACCAAAACAGTATGTGTTAACAAGAAGATATAAAGAGAAAAGACTCTGTGTAAAACCAACAAACAACAAAAAAATATTCCTCACATACCGTACTTTTCCACTTTAAAGTAGTGATGGATCTTATTTCTTTCAACTGTCACAGAGACTCTGTAGGTTCCTTCACGGGCTTCAGAGTTTAAATTGTAGGAGAGCTGCAGTATTTTGCTGCTGGATGTTTCATTGAGCCACTGTCCAATCCTGTTGTTGTTTGTATCCTATTTAGTCAAGTACATCACAATGAGAGCGATGTGCCATATGTGTCGTTTGCACATCTCACCGTACAACCTCAACAGTAAAAACTTCAAATTGGACTCATGTTGACTCGAGTTTCTCTGTGCTTCTTCAGTGCATCGAGATGAACTTACAAGGTTTAGAGTGAAACTGAAAAGTTGTTTCCTGCTAACTGAACCCCTGGAATGTTGCCACAAATGAAAAAAGAAAAAAGCCAACTGTGGCAACAACCCCCTCTAAACCTATAGACTGAACTGTTTATGTGCTTAAAACAAAAAAATACAGTGTGTCTTCTTACCTCGAGTTCAATGATGTTGTACTGTTGGACAAAGAAGGAGACTGAGTTAAATTTTAAAACAAAAACCTAATTAACATGACAAATTTCATTTTCACTCTGTGGTGGCGTAATTATTCATTTTATAGTTTAGAGTAACAAGCTCAAATGATTAATATTTTTATTATTGCATGATGTTCCAAAGATGATCCTTCTGGGAGCAAAGCAGTGACTAGAAGGCAAAATAACAATTCAAGTCTGAACACAACATTCCCAGTTGAAAACGGTGGTGTCAGCATCATGCTGTGTGGGTGTGTCTGTACATCAGCCAGTAAAGCTGTTCACAGCTGAAGGAAAGCTGGCAGGAGCTAAATATGAAGGAATCCTAAAGAAAACCTGTTAGACTGCAAAATGTTGGGGCAGTAGTTCACCTACAGTGTTGAACCTACTGCCATAACTAAAATGGAACGGGTTAAATCAAAACCCATTCATGAATACAGAGGCTCAAAGTCCCAAATCCAACTGCATAACTATGGCAAAACTATCTAAATGATTTTTTTACATCTGACTGAGTTTGATCTGTTTTACAAAGAAGAATATTTCCACATTCTTCTTGATGGGAAAATGACATAAATGTGCTGCAGTTACCCCACAAACTTCAGAGGAGTTGAATATTGTAATAGAAAATTTTGTTTTTAGCCTTATTTTATTTTTGATGGAACTAATGACACTTTTTTACCATGTATTTACTGATTATATCTGCTGTGTTTTTGTATTTCTGCAAGATGTGTTTTTCCATTAAAGAAGTTTCCAGATAATGTTTAGATATTTTCGCAGCCGTGATAGTATAAGAGACCCAAAGACCTCTTGGGTACAATGCTTTTGTCTTAAAGGACTGACATGTGTGGAATGTAGTTTGTACCCTTGTTTTGACCCGGCACCCATGAGTAACTGACAAAGAAGAACTAGAAGTTTCTCCTGAAATCCTTATCGGCTCTCCTCTCTGCCATAAAATCATCCCCTCCAACAGGTGAGTTCGTGAGGGGGAGGTAAGGTATTGTGTTTGTGGTCCATCTGGCTATAGAGATGAGATCAGACTTTGGGTAGGTCTTTTCCTTGCTGTGACTATATAACGATGTGATGTGACTGCGTTCAGGACTCTTCTCCTGACTGCGTTCAGTGAGACGGGTCTTCAAACGCTTTTGCCTTTGAATAAAGAAACTTAAAGACAAAGATTAATCTTTCTCTTAGTATTGAAACAGATTCTCATTCTTTGATAAATGAAATTTCTATAACAATACATTCAAGCCACACATTAACATTTTAACTTCAAAAACATTCCAAGAACTATCTGTCATTTTTCATTTCACAAAACAACACTACTTTGTGTTGGTTTATTCCATTCACTAATAAATACCATAAAGTGTGTGAAAGTAACATAAGAAAATGTGGAAAAGCTCCAAGGGTAAAAATCCATTTTCAAAACACTGTTTCCAGTGTTAGCTAACAGAGCACAGTGCTAATATCTTCCAGAACCAGAACTCAGTGCTACATGTTTCAGATAAATGATTATTAGTTTACATTTAACTGTTTAGTTTTTAATGTTTTCTCTGAACTCCTCATCCTGCATTTTTGAAGATCAAAGTTTCAAGGAATAATCAAATTAACCTTTTGATTTGTTTGGATCCTAAATTGATTTATTTTTCTAAAGAACTAAATTTGTCCACTTACCATCTGATTGGCGAGTCTGAGCTTTGTATCCATTGAGACCACTCTGAAATGAACTAGGAGAAGTTTTGAGTTTATTTGATGAAGCATTTCTACTGTGCTGTATTATATGCAATCCTCAGTGGGTTTTCAAAGAGAACATTGATTGAAAGTTTTCTATTAACCAGATGTTCCAGTTACCTGTTTGTCCAGGGAGGTAGATGGGTTTGTCTGTTTGGATGAAGGTCAGTGGTCGGTAGGCTTTGATCTGGACTTTCCTGACTTCTTTTGAGTAAAACGCGTTTCCTCGTACCTCAACCTCAAATTTTGTCACCTCTTCGTTTTCCACTGAAGGTACCTGTAACAGGGAGATTTTTTTTTTCATCCTTCCTTTTTAAAAACCTCTATTTTCAATAAAGAATGGCTTGTTTTCATGTGTGTACATAGATAGCAAAAAGGTATTTCTTGAAGGTTGACCTGGAACTGGATACATTCAAGAAACCCCTCCCCAGAGGTCTTCTCATGGAGGATTGTATTCTGTTCTTGTGATGTCAGAGTGACAGTCATGGTCAGAGTCTCATTGGGCTCCATGAGACTCGCACACAATTTGGTCTGAGCACCAGCTTCAAGAATGGCAGGCATGGTCACCATGTAGTGTCTGCAGAAAGATCCACACAGACAGCTGTGATCTCACTGCTCTGAATAACCGCAATTTATATTCAAACCCAATCAATTATGAATATTTGGCCAGAAAGTTCATATAAACTTACGGCTCGGCCGATATTGGAGCGACCCATGTCCCGCAGAAGAAGACCCACAGCGTCCATGTCCACATCTGGCTCCCAGAAAGACCCATGACTGACTGAGATGATTCTCTCAATCTCTACCTATTAAATAGCTGCAGATAACAGAGGCTCCACCCTTCTTCACTCTTACAGCACAAAACTCCTACACAACAAACACGCTTGCTTTGATCAGAGTTAACACTGAATAAAGGCCTTGAGAAGAAGCTCCCCGACTTCTTATCAAAGTCTTTTAGTAACTTTGTCTGTAGACTCTGTTGTTCTCTCTGGCCTCTAATCACAACTGCACTGGTTCAATAAAACTAAATTTTTTCATTTATTTTTAATGTGTCTTTGAATGATATGTCTCTTCTTAGGTTTATTGATCCAATGTGACCTTGAATGCTAAGAAAGGAGCCTAAAAATAAAGTGTATTACTATTAATATTATAACAGTTCGACCTAATTTATTCACAAAATTACTCGACACAACTTAAATTTTCTTGTTCACAAATCAAGTACAAGGATTGAGTTAGGAAAGCTGTAGTTATAATTTCAGCCTTTCAAAAATAAAATCAGAGAGTTGAGCTCAGAGTAAAGGGAGAACCAATCATCTGCTTGTCTCTGTTTACCGTGCTCAGATTACAAAGGTCACTGCAGCTCAGACTTTGTCTGCAAAACAGTCAAAAGACAAAAAACAAGCTATTGGCTGTTTAATAAAACCTTTTTGAGATGTTGGGAGCGAATATAACATGATGCATGGTCAAAAAGTAAATTGTGGTCTACTCCACTAAGCTTTTCAACCTCAATGTACGAAGTCAATTACAAAAATGTTTTATTAATCCCCCGTGATTGCTTAATGTCATATTGTTCAATTTCGTTCACAGACATTTTGTAGATGCTTGTGGCTCTCCTGGAAGGCTCTCCTGTAGAGGCCTGCGTTACAGGGCACCTGGAAAGGGCTCTAACTGAAGACCGGGTCGGTCCTGAGAGGTGCTTGCTATGTTTCCCTGATAGACCAACAGGAGTCACTCCAGGATCTTGATGATTGGGGATGTTAATGCAACAGGTCTATAGTCACTCTATTGTTCTTTGGTATTGAACCAAGGCAGCATGATGTCATCCACGGTTCTAGATATGTTGGCTGAAGGGCTCAGCTTGGTCGGGCTGCCAAAAAGTTCATATAAACTCACAGCTGAGTCGATATTAGAGCGACCCACATCCCCCAGAAGACCCACAGCGTCCATGTCCACATCTGGCTCCCAGAAAAACCCATGACTGACTGAGACGATTCTCTCAATCTCTACCTATTAAATAGCTGCAGATAACAGAGACTCCACCCATAGAGAAGCCCCTACTGTATCAAATCGATATAGGAATAACAGAGAGTTGGCCATTTTAAGATAAAAACATCAAACAGCTCCCAATCCAAGGAGGGGATCCCATGAGGGGTGTTATTACTTTTGTTGGCATTTTGAGTAACCACGACGACGTAATTAGCGAGAAACAAGCCAAATTCAAGTAAAAAAAAATTCTAAGTGACACTGTTTTGTGTCAGTTACACTCAAAACACAGATGGCAGTTTTCAGAGAGGATTAATTACCATAGAAATAGAACACTTTGGAGAGCAGAGATGTAGAGAACTACAGAGATGACGGAACACTCGGTTCCTACAGAGAAGGCCAGAACAGCCAGGTAGAACACAGAGAGCCACCTTGCTACAGACACATTTACTACAGACAAAATAACAGAAGAGCAAAAGAAGTAAGTTCCATATGACTCATGAAACTTGAGGCCCCTAAACTGACAACCGCTCTCCACTGTTAAAATAAGAGCTACACATACCCAACAAAATAAAAGCCTTCACATTTTTCACAGTAGGTATTTGCTGTGTTGGGTATTATATGACTGATTTAACCCAACCACTGTTACACAAGGGATTAGTGTGTCCTTTTAAAATTATGCTTACTGACATTTCAAAATAAAAGCCTCAATATTCTCTCAGGTCACTAAAACAAGGCTAAAATAAGGCTAATATACTTATGTTTTTTGAAGAATAACAATATTTGTTGTTAACCTGTTGCTAAGAGATGAGTGCATCTTTTGGTAAAGTGCCACTAAGTAAACATCTGATTTTTAATTTTGCAAAACTTATAAGCAGTATTTCAAAAGAGTTTATCTTTTATAAACAATAATATCAGTTATTAATTTGGTGTTAATAGATGAGCGTTTTTTTCTGGTAACAAACTGCCACGAAGTGCAAATCAAATTTTTACTTTTATAATACATTTACCACCAATGGCATCCAAAAAAAAAACATTTTCTGCAAAATTCACTAACTGCACAATTCTTGTTAAGCAGTAAGTAGTGTAAAATAAGAAGTATTTCAAAAGAGCAGAAGAAAACATATGTTTTTTGAAGAATAACAATATTTGTTGTTAATCTGTTGCTAAGAGATGAGCGCATCTGTAAAGCAGTGCCACAAAGTACAAATCAAATTTTTACTTTTATAATATACTTACCACCAAGGCACAAAAAAAAACTTTTCAGTAAAATTCACTAACTGGACAATTCTTGTTAAGCAGTAAGTAGTGTAAAATAAGCAGAATTTCAAAAGAGCAGAAGAAATCTTATGTTTTTTGAACAATAACAATATTAGTTATTAATTTTGTGTTACGATATAAGACTTTTTTTCTGGTAACAAACTTTTATCTTTTAGCAACAGATATTGCTATTTTTCAAAAAACAAGTTTTCTGCCACGAAGTATAAATCAGATTTTTACTTTTGTGTTTAATGTCTGTTTTATAATATATTTACCACCAATTACAAAAAGAAATCTGCAAAATACACAAGGTAGTACAATTTTTCTGTAAAATTGTACAACCTTACAATTTTTGTAAGGTAGTAAGTAGCATTTGTCATGTTTTGCGGTTGTAGAGTGGTGAGATGGATGCAGTAGATCCAGGTTTGTAGAATGAAATGATGATTTAATGACTAATAGTACAAAATTCCAGGCAGCACAGGAGAGCACAGGCAAGGAGCTCAGATTCTGGTACACAGAGGATAATCAGGGGAATGAGACACAGCTGGGAGCAATCAGGGGGTAGACACAGAGACTCAACTGACACAGGAAGCAAAATAAACATACAGAGAACTCAAATCCTCACAGTATTTCAAATGAGCAGAAGAAAACTTGTTTTTTGAAAAATAGCAATATCTGTTGCTTAAAGAGGAGTGGGCCTTCTGGTAACAAAGTGCCACGAAGTAAACACTTAATTTTTACTTTTTGCAAAAACTACCAGGGCTGCACAGTGGCGCAGTTGGTAGAACTGTTGCCTTGCAGCAAGAAGGTTCTGGGTTCGATTCCCGACCGGGGTCTTTCTGCACGGAGTTTGCATGTTCTCCCTGTGCATGCGTGGGTTCTCTCCGGGTACTCCGGCTTCCTCCCACAGTCCAAAAACATGACTG
>CAEGAE010014849.1:0-23007 GCA_903067095.1 Girardinus metallicus | reverse complement strand
ATATATATGTATTAAAAGAAGCTATTATTGGACTGACAAAGCTGCTGCATAGCAATGCTAATGGTCCGCTGGAAGGCTTTTCCCAATCAAGTTTGCTTTTGGTACAATATTCTGCAAAAGAATCCGTAACACTGTTAAAGCTGAAGGAAATTTTTATATCGTTTTTTAACAATTAAAATCTAAAACGTTTACCATGTGTTTTTATCCAACAACCATTTATTGGATGCCTCTGGATAAATTAGGCAACTGTGGACTGGATTGTCTGGTACTGAGGTAAACTGGTTCAGTTGTTATTTGACTGACTGGGACTAATTCATCATTCATTGGATAATTTGAAATCATAGCAAGCAAATATCACATGTGGGTTACCTCAAGGCTTTATTCTGGAACTGCATTTATTCAAAATATATGATCCCAATAGCTTAGATTATGGAGTACAATATGTATGCCACTGAGATTTAGCCACATGTTTTTCTGTCACTGTGTCATTGTTTTAAGTAGCTTCCTGTCTTAGCCAGACACTGCTCCCGAATTCATTTCTTAGTTAAACATGTCAGTATCTGTGAGATTCAATAGATGCTAAAATTTCAGTTAATGCAAAGCTATTTAAAGAAATTGAGGTAACTGCAGTTGCACACTCTTCCTGCCTGAGGACATCTTGATCATTAGGCCTCAATTTTCCTAAATCTATCCTTTCCCTGGGGATTTAGTCACAGTGTTTGCATCATTTTCACTTCCATCTATCAAAGTTTCTTTGTCAAATGAAGCAGCATTCTTGAGGTATGACAGCACTGCTGACTTGTTATCCAATGTGCTGAAAATGTTTTTTTTTGTTTTTTTTTTCTCTTTTTACTTCCAAAAGGATTCCATAGATGTACGCAGGCTTTCAGACTTCAATAAGAGGTCTCTAGTGCTGTAAATGCTCCAAAATCGCAGCAGTGTAATTCCAGTCTTCCCAAATGTTAGCCTCAGGTGCAAAAAAGTGACATAATGTGAGAGAGTGAGTTTGTTTTCTCTGGGTTCTGAGGGGGAAACTTGTGTGAGGTAGCAGAGAAGTCCAAGGGTCTACTGATTTAAGAAGCATTCGTCACACTGCAGCACGACTGGCTCATTTTTATAGAGTTAACCCTAAAATCATTCAGATTTAGGTTTAACCCCTTTACTGTCCTAAAGACAGCGGTGTCCTCATGAACCCATTGACTTATATATGTGTTTCCAGGGCTAAAGCTAAGGGAACCTCTGAAATGACCATTTCAAAGCTTTTAAAGAGCCAACATAAAACTTTGCATGTTGATATTTGTGGAAAATCGTATTAAAAAATGCCACATAGTTTCCAACATAAAGAGAAAAATTGAACTGGAAATTGCTAAACCATGCATTTGGTTTTGTATCTGCATTTCAAAACATTGGCTGGTTCTTTTTCAGCCATTGTGAAAATTCCAAGAAGCCATTTTCACAAAATTCTTTCTTTAAGTTTCATTGACACATTTTACTAGATTAATTCTGTCCTAATTGGTATGCTATGAGAGTTCCAACTTTGTCATATTAGTAGTTTGCTAAAGCTAAGGTGAAAAAAAGCTTTCATGAATTTAATTTCATGAAGTTAATTTAGCAGTTGACTTGTCCTGGTTGTACCCTTCTTCTGCCCCAATGAATTTTGGACACAGGCACCGTGCAAGAATAAGTGGGTTGTAACAGTTTTCACAGTCAAACCCACTTTGCTATCTTTCTGGCAATTAACCAGGGGACTCTTCACATCTACATGTTCTCTTGCTGAGTTCTAATAAAAAGTCAATTTTCTAAAGTGATTTGTGTTGATCATTCAGCCAAAATCCTGATGCAACCTCTTGAAGGTTGCATCAGGAAATGGGACATTTTGTCACATTTTGTAATGTGACAAAATGTGGAAAAGCTTCAAGCGGTATGAGTACGTCTGGATTGCACTCTTTTTATTTAGTGCATTATCAATCTTTTTAATCAGTTTTGACACATCTCTCATGTTTTTGTCTCCCTGCACCGACGCATGTAGCTGTGATGGCGATGCAGATTGTTGCAGTTGTGTTTCCAGTCCAGCTGCTAAGCGTTGACACCAGACTGCCCGTCCAGACAGAGTCGGCTGGCGGCTGAAGCAGCTACCGCCTGTTTTTATGAGACTCTGCTGCTGTTCAGCTCCAGTCTGCTAGAATCATTTTGGTGTATTGTTACCAAAAGTGTGCATGTGCTGTGCATGTTTCTGCTGTTGCATTCAAGTAGCAAAAAAGGGGAAAAAAATGGTCTCAAAGGCCTTATAGATTACAGTTTTTAATGGGATGACATCTGGCTGACTCTGATTGCCCGCAAGACTCGGAAGTCAAATCATTTAAATCATATCTGAATGATTTCTTCATTAAGTATGGCACTGTGATTGATTTCTTTATTTTCCAGAGAGGTTGTTTGTGATCCGTTCAGTTGATGTGATCCGTGTTTGTGATCCCGGAGACATTCAAAATGAGAGGAAAATGTGACATCATGAGGCACACCATAACTCAGTTTGTGGTTGGACATGTTTTTCAGTAGTTACAGAAGCTGGAGTCGCGTGTGCCGGCCTCCTTTATGAATCATCAGTGTTCGTTTTCTGTTTTACAATTTCTGTTTTGGTAGATGAATTTTGGTTTGTTTTGTGTTTTTTTCCTTTCTGTTTTGTTTCCGCTTGTGCCAGATTCTGTGGTTTTCTCATGACGAAAGTCCACGCCGCTCAGCCTTCTCCGGAACGGGGGCGAACACACTTGGCCACCGTGTCCTTGAGTTTCCACCGCATAACAACAATGTTTCAATTTGTCTAATCGCGGGTATTTAGGCTAAGTAAACTATCACTCTTCAGGATTTCATCTGCAGCCACAACCCAGTCATGCAGACCTCTTATTCAAACCATTTGTGTGCGGTCGAGAGTGGGAGTAGGGAGATGACAGGGGGATTGTATAACTCATGGAGAAAGTCTGGGATGCAGAGAGTGAGAGGTCGTGGCAAGAAGCTGGAAACCACACGCAGCTTGCGTGATTGTGGTTCACTCACAGCTTTTTCTCTGCTTTTCCTTTCTAATGTCCTCTCCCACATCAGTGAAGCACCTGCAGGTTTTGACTTTTTGACCTCAGAGCTCTGCTGCAGACACTCTCATCTTCTGATGTGATTTTATCTGAGCAGACAGGTTTGACCTGCAAACAGCTGGATGGTTGGAGATAGCTTTGAGTTTTTTCATTTGGCTACGCTTCAGGATCTTAATGTTGATGTTGAGGACAGTAAATTCAGAGGGTGTTGCCAATTTACTACTCATGTGCATGTCAAAATTTCATTTGCAACAACTGCAAAAGAATTTTGATTCTTTGTTGTTTTTATCCCATTTTTAAAGTGCAAATACAAAAGTTAACTGTGAACTGTTGAATATATTTCTATAGTGAGATTGAAGATGAAACATGCAATGCAAAAACAGGACAGGAATGAAAGAAGGTGGGTAATTTTTTAGCACCAATTCACAATAAATTGGCACAAACAAAGTGATTTCAATTAAATCACACATACATTCTAATTGATCGTAGTTATCACAAAGAGTTCATCAAGTTAAGATGATCATTCAAACTGTCTTAAAAGTTTCCATCTGAGGAAACCCAGCAGATTGCATCAAGTTATTGACTTGAAGTAGTCACTTCTCCTGGACAAGCTTGTAGTGACAGCATGCATTGTGTCATTGACTTTATAGAAATCCCTCGTGTTTGCAGCGACAGTGGAGAGGAAAAACTCATCTTTAACAGGAAGAAAACTCTAATAGAACTGGGCTCAGCATGAGCAATAATCTTCCATGACTGACTGGTAGTTTGGGAAGACCCATGGGTGGATGGACAGAGAGATGGACAGACGAATGTGGGTGTTTTCTTCTCAGATTTTTTTTTTCTTGTAGAAATTCAGATTGTGTAGGAACCTTGTTAACAACCTTTTCATTATCCTGGTAAAAATAAGCCCTGCATAGCTTTAATTCTCCATTTATTTATATCCTGTTGAAATAAACAGATGATGGTGCAGATTCTTTATTCTAATTAAAAACTCAATTCTATGACAAAATAATTTAGGAAACAGAGGTTTTGTTTTGTCCTTTTTTTTTGTTTACACACTCCTGGGTTTCATCAGTTTTAGGCTTCCATTTTTCTTTATTGTCCTTTACCATTTTAATTTACCACATTTTTTCCATTATTGAAGCATAAAATATTATTGGGGTGTGGTCTCACATTTAGTGTAAGAAAATGAGCTCCATCACCAGCAGTACCTTTTATTCCTGAGGTCATGGCACTGCTAACCGAGCCCAAATCCTCCACCTCGGTTTCCTGCATCGATTTAGGATCATAACCGGCCTCATAAAAGTTTGAGAGGGAACACAAGAGCCAAAACTCTGTCCCAGCCAGCAAGTTTTAATGGTACGAGTTCATAATGAAACACTCCTCTCCCAAAGCGCTGACGTTATCCAGTGGACACACACTCATTTTGAAAGCTATTTTTAAAGTGTGGGGCCATCAGCGAAACAAGTCAGTGTGTGTGTGAGAGATCACAGGAGGTTTATCAGCATTTTTTTTTAAACTCTGGTGTTTGGTCGTTTTAGCCACTCTGGCCCCAGATGTTTTGAGGTCAACATGTCTTGACCCGCCTCCTTGGAAGTGTCGACACTTGTGGTTTGGAGTCGTGCTTGATGAGGGAATCATGAAGTGCGAGCTGTAGCCTCTAGGAAAGACACATCAAACACCGTCACTGTTCTTGTCGTCATGCTTTGGTGATTAGTTCTAACAGCTCCCTGCAAGTTAACCTTTCTTTTTCTTCTGCTGCACAGTGGTGACATTTCCACTTCCCTGCAGAAGCTGCAGGTAATGGTGCATTCAGTCCGTCCATGATCTTAATTCCTGGTCAGAGCCCATTGCCTCCACCTGCAGCTCCAAGCACGCTAATGATTTCTTCAGATGAAGGTTCAAATACTCCCACATGTGGTCACTTCCAATCTGCAGCGTCTGCTTCACAGTCTAACCCAGTAGGCTGCTTCCAGCATTCCTAAACTGCAAGCCAATCGGCACGCACCAATTATGTCATTTCCTTCCCTCAGGGCTCCTTCTGTTGGTAGTCACAGGCGGTAACATGACTCAGGTTAGATCTTATTCCCCTGAGTGATTTACATCCTGCTACAGAGGAATCACAAAGAGCCTTTGAATGGTGTAAAATCACGCAGTGATGAACAATGCGATTCACAAAATGTTGTAACAATTGCAAACTGGCTTGTATTAGGTTTCATTTGTTTGCATTTCTTTATGCCGAAAACTCTGTAACTTTACGCTGCAGGCCCAAAACACGGACAAACCCAGTGACTCAATGAACCTCAGATGGCTGCTGATGCTGCTGCTGCTCATGTTTGGGTTTGAGGATGCTGAGATGGGAATGAACTCTGAGCACCATCAGATGAAATGCACTCAAACGCCTGGCGGTCAGAGCGGTTTAAAGCCTCCCAGTGTGAGCTGCTGCTGCCACCTGCTGATCACCAGCTGATTAACAGGAAGCTGTGGCTTAAATGAACACTTCTTTATGAATGAAACAATTCCTGCTGTGCTTTCTATATGAACAAGTCAGATGTTTAGAGTGCAGCTTTCAACTGTAATGTATAATTTACTCTTTCATTCCTTGCAGTGATTTGATAAAATTATAACTTGCATCAAGAGTGCTGTTAAAACATAAATGAATGCCATAAACACAACATGTAGATTAAAGGAGACCCTGGATACTCTACTGGAAGAAACTAACTTTCCAGTTGACTGTTCCATGTTTTTCAGCAACTCTAGAATCTTCCTGTAGCTTCAAGTTGTAGATTCCTAAAAAGGCTGAAATTGCATTCAGTGTTATTTATTTGTTTTTAAAACTATTACAATTCTGTATAGAGAGAAATTGATGGATTAACTCATGAACCACCAGGATTATTAACAGTCTTTACTGATTGCTAGTTTTGGAGAATTTACTCCAAAAATGGCATAATGTTTAGAGCTTCTTACATGCTGTTCTAATAAATAAAATTGAGTTCTGTTTTTTGTTTTTTTTTTTTACTATAAAAAACAGGTAAATATAGTCAGCAGTTTGATTGATTTGCCACCAGCAGCTAAATTTCAGCAGCTGGTTGTCTATTTTTGAAATGTTTCCATCCAAAAGACCCACTATGACCTAATTTCTTTACCAACACATACAGATGAGGACACAATAACCCAAACAGCTGTACAAATGGAAACAACCTAGTCTAAAATTGTACAGCTGCTTTTTTTTTTTTTTTCTAAACACCAGAAGGAAGTGTCTGCCTCAACCCCTCCGTTTCCTCCTCTGAGAGTCTGAATTAGTGTGATGGAACATCCTGGAAGTCCCATTAAAGAGTCGCTGTGATGTTAATAAACTAAAACTCTACTCAAGAGTATTGGCAGCTCTGCACAATGAGCTCATCACATTTTTTCACTGAAGAATGATTCACTTTTTCACTCACAACTATAAGAAGTAAAGGAACAGAACCTGGGTTCCTTGTAATGCTTCACTTCAGTTCAATTTATTAAAATAAAAGGTGTATGTTAAATGAATCCTATCAGTTCACCTCCAGCACATCATTCATGTTATGTCCAAAATTAAATAGCAAGTAAAATATTTTATGTTGGTGTTTAATTTTATTATCTGAGTGTTGCAGTTTGTTTCACTGAAACAGTTTTAGATCACTGATTAAAATTAATAATTAGTCTACATTCTCTTTAGTGTTTTTGTTTTAATATCAAACAATAATTGAGCTCCATTAATTTCCCTAACATGAAAAGCCTTCAGGCAACTATAAAACTAACCTGCAAATCTAATTTTAATTAACTATGTAAACACGTTTATTTACAATTCAAGAGGTGAAAGAAATGAGTGTTTTTATGTCTATTATAGTGGGTTCAAAAGTTTGATAAAGTGCTTCAGTGAAAGTGTTGTTTTTGTCACACTACCCATTTTTAGACGACTTTTAGCAATCAGGTAAACCTTCCAAAAAATTCTGGCCTATATGTGAGGATGTAATATACCATTTGAAGAAACACAAACACCATCAGGCATTTGCAATGAGCCTTGTAACATCGCTGTGAATTTTGGCCAACTTTTCTGTGCAGATTTATTTTACTTCTATTATATTGGAGAGTTTTCAAGCATGAATGGCCTGCTTCAGGACCTCTGAAGGTCCTGAAAATCAGTAAGTCAGATATTGACTTACTGATTTTTGGTGATCTGAAACATTTCAGTTTGATAAAAAGGCAAATTTAGAATATTTATTTTAGTGACAAATGTCTTTTCAAAGTTCTTTGCACTGCAAGTTTTTAGACTTGTCCAAAGGGGGCATCAAGGAGACATCATGCAAACTTCTGCCAAACACCTTAAATTTGTATGCATTTAATTTTCAAATTGCACTTCAAATAATTTGGGTCTGTGGCCTTTTTTTTTTTTTTTTTTTTTTTTTTTTTGCCTTTTTGTTGTTTTTGTTCGCAACCCTGAAAAATAATGACAACTCTAAAAATTTACAATACTTCATTTCTATTTTAATTCTTTGAACTTGAATACTTGTGACATTCAGACCTGAGGGGAAAGAGAAAATTTAAAAATACCAAATTTTTAAGAGAATGTTACAACTGTGAAACCTGTGATAAAGTGTGTTATTAAGGATATATTTCTTGATTTTTCTTTTGTTTTTATCCCGGATCACTTTTGTGGTGATGTAGAAATTCTTTGACTCAGAAAAATGTAAACTGATGAATTTTCTCTTTTTTAAATATGTATGGTTAGTGCGTTTCATATCATTTTAATGAAAATTGCTTAAATAATTGTTTAAATAAAATAATGTGTTCTCAGTTCTGATTTTACTCCATCTTCCTTATTTTTTCTCCACTACATTTTTGAGTATATTATTTCATATTTTTTCCTAAATAATTTTGTCTTAACTTATTGTCAATACTTCCAAGTAGCTGTACACGTATTCGTGCCTCAAGAAGTTTGGAACTATTGATTTCCCTAATGTTTATGCAGAGATGCAATCTGTCCACAAGAGGGCAGCATTACCTCATTTATTAATTCAGGCCGGAGCCGCAGATTTCTTATAGTTTTCTTCAGAGCAAAACCAGTTCATTGTAGACAGCTTCTTTGAGTAAAGTGACTGATTAACATTAATTTTAGTTGGTATAACATTACGTCTGTCTTCTCGATATTATTTTGGACATATTTGTATTTTCTAAGCATTTTTCTTTTAATATATAAAACCCATTTCCTGTTTGTTTGAGCAGTATCTGACTGAACCTGACTTCTTCATTCGCCGCAACTGTTCAGTCATCTTCAGTTTGGGAACATCAGAAGATGGGAGCCTCTCTCTCTGCAGCATACGGCATATCATAGCTAAATCCACTCGGATCTGTGGTCTGGGTGCAGTGCGTAATGAGCTGTGCGCCTCCAGGAGCCGCGCAACCACGCTGCTGTGCGCAAATCAAACCAACTGAACCAAAATAGTAGAGAAACATGAATCTGTCCTCCACGAACTCCTCTGCGTGGAAAGCGGAGTCCGTGCTGATTTCGGTGGGATTTTCTCTCATCTTTCTGCTTGGCATCGCGGGGAACTCTCTGGTCCTTGCAGTTCTTTGTCGCAACGGACAGATGAGCACCAAGACCACCAACATGTTCATCTTCAGTCTGGGGGTGGCCGACCTCTGCTTCATTGTTTTCTGCGTGCCGTTCCAAGCGACCATCTACACTCTGGATCAGTGGGTCTTTGGTCCGGTGCTTTGCAGAGCCGTGCACTTCATCATCTTCCTCACCATGTACGCCAGCATCTTCACACTGACCGCCGTTTCCCTGGACAGGTGCGCAACTCGTATCGCATTTTTCACCTTCTCTTGTAAATGTTAGGTTTTAATGAGTTAGTCGCAAAATACTGTTTCAGTTTTAGCACAAGTCAGAAAAAGAAAAGAAATAAATACATAAATAAAAAAAGAAGCGTAATAACGTGCATAAGTCCAGAAAACTACAAGGTTAAGTAAAATACGTGAATGCAATAAAAATGCGATCTTAAATGATCTACTGCCAACTCTCAAACGCCGTCACGCTCAGTTTTACTCCCGGTATTCAGCTCAGCATTCCCACAGCATCAGATAACCTTCGCTTCCTGCGTGAGAGCTGGCGTCAAAGAGCGAAATGTTCAAACTCTTCAGGTCAGAGGTACCACAGACAGCTGGGACGGAGAAGAAGAACATCAGAGGATCTGGAAATAATAAAACCAAATCACAGTCTAAGAATAAAAATGTGAAAGTTTTCCGTTGTTAATCAACAGTAAACGTTTGTGTTTTCAGTTTGTCAGACAAGAAAGTTCATTTCAAAAAGCTCCGAAAGAAATTTTGATGATACTGCCTGTAGTCTGGCAGACTGAGGAATCTTTTTTTTATTTATTTATTTATCTTGCTTGACAAATTGACAAATTATGAAAAACAAACAAGATCCAAAGTCGACGATCAGCTCTGTTCTTTTGTGTGTACAGCTTTAAAACAACCTTATCCTTAAGAACAAACTTTTATTGTCAAGGTCTGTCATGATTCGTTTTTTATCAGTGTGAAAGGAAGCCCATCCAAAGAGCTTTAGTTCATGCAAAAGTCTATCCTGATAAAAACCAGCCCCTTACTGTTCAGGTTGAAATAATATATTTTAAGGTTTTATTGCAACTGTAGCTTGAAACTATGTTTGAGTGTTACACAATTTTTAATGACTGCTTCCATCATTAATATTGAATCCCTTTTTGTAATAATTTTCTAAATAAAAACTTTAAGCTTTTACTTTTGAAGAATATGGCTTTATTTTCTAAACAGCAACAAAATTTATTTATTTTTATTTCCAGCTGATGTAAAAATATTAAGGACTTTACCAGGAAGCACATCTTCAAACTTTATTTTGAAAGACCAAGCTAATCTTTTTTATAAGGTTACTTTAGTAACCTTATTAGACATTAGTTTTTAATTGGTACTACATAAATAAACTGAACTGAATTCAATTATATTTTAATTAATTGGTGGAATTGGCTCCTTAGAACTTTGAAAGCATCTCTTGTAATGATTCAACATAAGACTGAGTCTGTTCCTAATATTGAGGTTTGTGGTCGTGTGTTATCAAGAGGCATTGTACTTCACATTTGATCTGGCTCTAGCAGCTCGGACTTGGTCACTTTTTATTGACTCAATGGTTGACTTCGAGGTTTCTGAGAACACAAACTTTTACCTCTCAACCAACTTAGTCATTCCTCTGTTTCAGAAGTTCTTTCTTCTGTTTCTACAGGTATTTAGCCATATGTTACCCACTTCGTTCCCGGCAGATGAGAACTCCAAAGAATGCTCTAATCTCCATTTGCCTGGTTTGGTCTTTGGCTTTGGTTTTCTCCACACCATACCTTAGCTACTTCTCTCAGATGGACCTTGATGGCACCTTGCTGTGTATTCCTGCCTGGGAGCCCAGACCTCGCTTCATAATGGACCTGTGGACCTTCATCTTTGGATACCTCATCCCTGTCCTAGTGCTGAGCCTCACTTATGCTCGCACCATCCGCTACCTGTGGACTAGCGTAGATCCTGTCAAAGACCAGTCAGAGTCAAGGCGATCCAAGCGGAAAGTCACCAAAATGATCCTGATTGTGGCCGCTCTATTCTGTCTCTGCTGGCTCCCTCATCACCTCATCATCCTCTGCATGTGGTTCGGACAATTCCCGCTCAACCACACAACATACGCCCTACGCATCCTCTCCCATTTGGTAGCCTACGCCAACTCTTGCCTCAATCCCATCGTCTACGCGCTCGTCTCCAAGCACTTCCGCAAAGGTTTCCAGAAGGTTTTCAGCTGCTCGAGGAAGAGGAGGGAGGAGAACAGGGTGCACGTCATCCAGGCAGTGAACACAGTCAGCAATATTGAGACGAGACCCTCAGAGGAAGAAGCAGCTTCCACTGCAACCTGACAGAAGAGAAACTCTGAGAAACATCTCTTAAAAATGACAAATTCTGTAAATATTACTGATTTTGCTGCTATTAATAATTGGTAAAAAGAAGTGAAGGAAGACGTCGACTGTTTTTATTTATTATTGTTGTTGAAATTATTCTTTGTGTTGGCATAACCTTAGGTGTTGATCCATCATAGAAGATGTTTAATGAATTTACTGACTGCCTGGGATTTATTGTCCTGAGTACTCTTCAGAGTTTGAAACTAAGTTCAACCTTAAAACAAAAACAGATCACAGGAACACAGCAGAACATAAAATTAATTTGGTGCCAATTCATCTTGTTTCTAGTTTTATCCATTTGACATCAGCCTCATGCAGGTGTAGATTCTCAGTCACACAGGGCATGATAGTCCTAAGTACTAAAGAAGGTAATTGGACTTCTTTCTTGCTTCTGTTTAATCTCTCATCCTTGTTCAGAACTGATGAAGCCTTTGGTTTCTGTTGTGATTTTTTCTTTTGGTTCTACACACTGGCGGTGCCTATTTTCTAAACAGTATCGCGGAAAATTACCATGCTGATATTCTTGTGCGCAAATCTTTGAAAAGACAAAAGTGGCACCTTCAGGTACCTGGAAATTGTACCTAAAGATAGTCCAGTCTTTTAGAATGATTGTCTTTTGACACATTGTAAATATCTGGTTTCAACTATATATAACAGTGTCAATAAGATGTAGAAGATTTGTGAATGGAATGCCCATATCTTTCTATGTATTGCTCCAATCTTGTGAAATATTAGGGACACTACTGGTAAACGAGGCTGTGCAAAGTATTAACAGCAGATGTGTTGATAAATTAAATGTTTGATTTTCAAAACTTTTCATTAAAAAACTGAAGTCTTTTTACGCATATTTAAAAGTAATACAGGTTTTCAAGTTCTGAGCCCAATAACTATGACATACAGTTATAATACAGTCACATTTTCAGACCTCTGCAGTGCATAACCAGGGGAGTCATCCCCTGCTGCCCAGTGGAGTGCAGATCTAATAGTAATTTGCTCTGACAGTTTTCCGAGAGCCTAAAATATCTGAAAAATACTGTGGTCAAAAGAAAACGGTGATTACTGTGAAACATCTCTGACTTAAATATAGGAAACAAATTACATCTTTCTAAGCATATTATGCATCATCAATGTGGGGAATAAAACACATATTAGTACACGCCTACACAGACACTCAGTGTTTCCTTTACCTGCACTTGGGCTTTAAATATTTGTAACCTAGGCATTCACGCCGAGCCTCTCTGAGTCATGTGTTCAATTGATCAATGCTACAAACAGGATACTCTGATGGTTGTGAGTAACTGATGGGTAAAAATAAACATGCAATAATTCTCTGATTGTGGTCAGAAATCCTGACATCCACTGCTGGTCCATTCCTCTGAGCATTAAAGCAGTTCTAAGTATAAATATTGCCTATATGGACCAGCTTTCACTACTGACTGACCAATAAACTACTGTCATCCATACCTGGTAATGCTTTTCTTGATCTATCTTGAGAGAATTTAGATGCGTTTGACATCAGAAGGGTCGATGGTAGACGTAGGCGGCGTTGGACTGTAACCATAATGTTATGTAATTGGACAGATTTCCTTGTATCTTCATGTCCGAACATGATCATGATCAGCCTGTTGCGAGCAGGCCTCTAAAGCTGTCTGATTGTAAAATGTCTGCATGATGTTGCTGCTGTTGTTAGTGTTCCTGCATGCTCCTAAAAATTGACGGAATAGTAAAATGCTAGTATAGAGCAATATGTGAAAGTTATGCACCAGGAAATCAGAAAAGTATTTAACAGGAAAAGACGCCTCATTCTTTAGATGATCATCAGGTTTTTATTTTTCAGCTCTTTAGGAATCATTTTATTGAAGCAAAAATTGTATTTTCCACCTGTGTTATTGTTCTGATTTTCTAATAATTAGAAGATCATGCCCAAAAAGTTTGTTGTTTTTTATGTGGCTTTTTTAACCATAAAGCCTTGACTAACGCACTAAATGTTCAGATTTAAACCTGAGTTTACCTAAGTAGAGAATTTTGAACACGAAATTGTAAAGGAACAGTTCATTGCATTCAGGTGGACCAACCGAAGAGGAGAAACCATAATCTGGATCGCTGTTATGGTGGGCTGGAGAGCATCAATGGATAAAATTAGAAACAAATCATGTTATGTGTAAATGTGTTTTTTTATTTCAGACTTGGGGCCCTTAATTAGTTCCTGTTTGGCGGAGAAGAGACTCAGAATAAGATGTATTTGTTTATTTAATGTTTAACTTTATCAGTTTTTATATTACAACTTTAAAAGTACATGTTTTGTTAAACTAATGGAGATAATACAGTTGTGTTCAATATAACAGTGTTGGGTTTTATTCCTCTTCATAGAAGCCACACCTGACTTGGTGTTTTTGTGTTAACCAATTCATCTCCTGGCCTACGCAGCCAATAACTTTATCTTCTCTTATTAAAAATTGTAAACCTGGACCCAAATCTGTTTTAAGTCAAGCAATTGTATCCACTAACTGTACATACTCTGTCTTTCATCTTAGACAAAGTACTACTGAATTAATTTATTTGTATTTCTTTCTTAGATAAAGTCTCCAAAACAACAACCGCTCTTTTTTAAATAAATAGATGTTGTTAGGTTTGGAAGGAGGGTTAGAAGAAGAACCCTTCTCGACATTAGGGTTAAAGTCTTCGGATTTGAATTAGGGTTGTAATGGAGGTTGTAAAAAGTGTTGGATTTAAGGTTAGATTTGGAACTCTCGGTGCTAGTTGGCCAGCGTTTCTTTTTCTGAAGACTGAGCACATTTCAAGAAAAAACTTGAAGAGTGATTTTAGGTAATCTATATGAAAAAGCTGAAATAAACAGAAGTACTGTAGTTGAAGGATACGTAAAAATTTTGAAGTCTGAATGGCATTTCTAGCTGAAAGCACAAGGAAACATTTAGCTGTTAAAGAGCACAACGTCTATCAGAATTGTTCAGAAATTATGGGATGTTCCATTCAAGTCAATGAGGCCCAAGATGATCAAAAGCTGACTATTACATAAATTGTAGAAAATGGCTATATTAAAAGGCATCGCTGTAAGGTTCTGAATCAGACTTCCACACTACAACATCCTGGCTTTTTGAAGTTTGTTTTTTGTAAATAATTTTTTTGTAAATAGTCTTCTGAGTCTTTTTTCATGTAATATAAATATTTTTTGTTTGAATTTAATCCATCTCGCCAGTCTAAAATTGTAACAAATTCTAAGACAGTGACTCCTCATAAGCTTTTTAATAATCCTTGCCTAAGAAGATAAAAGAAAATGTCTGAACAACCCAGTTCTCCTTTTAGACAACACATGCTGAGAGAAATACAAATAAAAACTTCACTTATTCAAAAGCTCTAATCTATCCCTGATTTCTTTGAATTTTACATCCAAGCTTTCAGACTTTATTATAATGTTTTTAGGTGAATTTAACATTTTCCTCTAAAGACCTCTTGAAGAGATTACAAGAAAGAATCAGGACAGCAGTATCTGCCAGCTGCAGATGTTATTCTCTCATCTGCTGTTCTGTGGATGTTTTGATCTGTTTAAACTGCTTTTGCTAGTTAAAAAAGGCAGCCCTACAGCACTGTGAAAGTCCCGAGGATCATCAATGATTATGGCAAACGTAAGACAGGCCTCGCTGTTATTTTTGGTCAGCAGTGATTTTCAAACTCTCCCACCTAGGCCATTTTCCCCTAGTCTCTTTCTTGTTGTTAAATTATGAACACTGACCTCAGCCAAGGTAAATGAGGTCTGCACCACTTTAGAGACTCCTGGATACATCTTCCACAGATGTTTTGGTAAGCCAGGCACTGCTGGGAAGATTTGTCAGTTTCAGATGTTCTCTATTCATGAATAATGGCTTTCATTTTTGTTCATTTGTGTCCAAAAGCCTTAGAAAAAGGTTTTCCAACTCTTTCTAGACATGTTGCTTCTTGTAGATCTTTTAGCCCAAGAGCTACATTGTCAGAGAGGTACTTGATTATACAGTTCAGACAGTAATCAGACCTAATTCAAATGAATCAAATAAATTATTAATCAGTTTTTGTAATCTGATCATTGGCTAATTAGTTTCTCACATAGCGACAGGTTGAGCGTCTTTTCTCTCAACAAAATAAAATCATCATTGAACACTGCTTTTTTTACGCTTTTGTTTTTTACTCAAATTATATATTTTTTAAGAATAGCATTTGTTTTAGAAGTAAGAAAATGAAGAAGTGTTTTCCATGCATCATATTTATTCCTAGGCTATAGCTAGGAATGGACTAAATTATGTTATTTAGAGAAAGACTTGATCTTTTGTTCCACCGTCTTCACCTTTTAGTGAAACCCTGACAGGAAAGAACCAAGCAACCGGGATCGATTAGCATTGCTTTGTCGCTATGGAAACCTGCCGATTCCGAGGCGGTCTAGTTGTCTTGGTGATAAGAGGCAACATCTTCACCTTTCACTGTGACCCACAGGATGATTTCAATGCCACAGGGAGACATAAAAACAGCTCAGTAGACTTTACAGCTCCAGGGCTGCATCAGTGTCATCATCACCTGGAGGACACAATCAGCAAAACGTTCAGCTCACTGCCGAATGAGGATCTTTAGGAGCCAAATGTGTTATGCTTCATTTATAGCCTCCATTTACTCTAAATTTGGCACTTTTTAAACTACTCTGACTACCATGTTTTAAAAGTGAAACAGCACGCCTGTGGTTAAAAACCTCTCTTTGAATCATCTAAGCTTATAGTACATCTCTGCGCTGAGGTCAAACACTTTTTCTTTTCTGGTCATAAAATAGTTCAGCTGAAGACATTTAGCTTGTCCATGTGGCCAGATTCAAATTTCAGTTGAATTTGAAGACGTTGATAGAGCAGATGTTTGGTCAGGCAATACTAAAAAAAAAAAAAAAAAAAAAAAAAAGAACAGGCACATTTTTTTTAAACTTAAAAATTCCTCTGTTCTGCACATTAACAAGGGGTTTTATACATATGTTTTAATTGTGTAAATCTAGTTTAATCTATGAGAAAACTTCAGCAAAGTTATTTCGGCCTGTTTAGCGGAAAACACCAACGAGTGTGTTGGCGCCGCACACAGCTGTGGAACTGAACACATGGTCTGAACGTCTTCCTGTATGCAGCCTCTTCATCTCATTAGGGGGCGAGCTCTCTGTGGGGTTTCTCTAATTGTTGAATGTTCATTAAGTGGCAACATCTGGATGTTTTCCATCATCTGTCTCCATATTCGTTTGTTTTAATTATCTGTAATGAACATAATTAGACAAACTAATAAAGCAGGATGATTTAGCGTTTATTAATCAGAAACTTGACATTAGAGAGGCAAAGTTAGATAAATATATGATAGTAAATATATGATAGAAAACATTCGGATGCAGAAAGGGAGGAGGTGGTGTGCGGAGGGCGTGTTTCTGGATGAGGGAGACGAGCTGTACATCAGGCTGACGTGTCGAAAAGCTTCTCAATCATCTCCTCCACCTCCTCTGGCCGATACTTGTGATACTTCTCAGGGTTCTTAGTGAAGGAGATGTTGGCACACCTGCAGGTGAAACCAAAGGAGTGAAACATTTTCTGCCATAATTCAGGAATTCGTGAATCCTAACACGATGCCATGGCACACCGTTTGAAGTCCATCGTTCAGAAAACAGCTGCAAATCTTTCATGAGCTGATGCAATGTCAGGGAAATCACAGAAACTTAGAAGTTCCATATCAGACTCTGCAGACCATAATCCTCATCATCATTTTAGGAGAAAACTAAATGTAGTTCCTTGGCACAAACAACTGAAACCAACAGTCTGAAGGTCCTGCAATGGCCCAGTCAAAGTGTAAACCTTTCTACCTGACTGAAATATTCCGGTGGGGTCTGACAAGATTTAGTCTGGCCGCTGTGCGATATTGTAAAGGAGAGTCTGGGAAGAAAAAAAACCTCCCTGATAAAGTCAGATAAAATGTGGCAAATGAGAGATAGTGGAGCTAAAGCTGGCTCTGCAAAGAGAGGACTAACAGGGTCTACTGGTTTCCTCTACTCAGCTCTTCCATTTTGGAACATGACAATTTAGTTTCTTTTAGTTTTCTGAATTCAAACAGATCACGTTCCCCATATAAAGATTACCAGGGGAGATAAAATGGATGTGTCTCACCTCTGCACGAAGGCTCGGTAAGCATCAGAGACAATTTTCCTCTGGGACTGTCGGATGTAGTCTCTCTGCTCCTTATCTGGAATGGCCCAGCCTTTCTGGATCTTGCACAGCTCCTCCAAGCCATCATTGAACCCCTGAGAGAGACAAACAGGTAACAACTGCAGTTAAAAAAATCTGCTTTAATATGTTCACACCAAAGGTTTGTATTTTCTTTGTGGCTCACCTTAAATTTGTCTTTAATCACCTGCCGCTCTTTGTCTTTCAGCTTAAAGAGAAAAACAAGTTCAAACAACATTAAGTTACATATAAAACTACAAAAATTTACTCCCAAGGTTTTCAGCTTGATTGTAAACTCCTCTGGGTTTTTTTTCTACTTGCCACTGTAGCACAAGTATCACATTTGTACTAGG
This sequence comes from Girardinus metallicus, assembly GCA_903067095.1. Taxonomy (NCBI): domain Eukaryota; kingdom Metazoa; phylum Chordata; class Actinopteri; order Cyprinodontiformes; family Poeciliidae; genus Girardinus; species Girardinus metallicus. The sequence continues at coordinate 5,356 of CAEGAE010014849.1, read as the reverse complement.
ATTTTCGTTTCTGTGAAATTGCCTTGCATATACATGGCTATGGAGGTTTCACTATTTCTATCATCAGTTTCCTCTACCGGGATGCAGGGGAGTCAAAACTCATCCTCTACCTCCATTCACCTCATCACTAACGATAATGCTTAATTGAGCATATTTTTAAACAACCCAAATTTTCTATACTGCATGTAAACTCCAGCTTTAAAACCACACATTGTAGTGTCCTAGCAACCAGCATAACAGAACCTGGGCGCAATGTGGAGGTGTGTGTGCTCCTCCTCAGCAGCAAGCTTTTGTCAGGCAGAAGACACAGCTGATTCCCATTTCTGTTCATGTGGTGCCTGAATGTGTAGTAGGACTTATTGATTTAGAGAACAGAGATTACTGATTGTAGCAGGGGCACCGTCGCATGAGGCCAGGATGATAGTCCACCTTTAAATCATCAAACAGCATAAGGAACATATCAATGCTATCAGGGTTGGTGTAAGTTTTGGTAATTAGATTTTCTCAACAGAAACAAACAAAAAACAAGAAGGATATTTTTGGTCTGCGACAGATTGGTGACCTGTCCAGGGTGTACCCCGCCTCTCACCCGGAACGTAGCTGGAGATGGGCACCAGCACCCCTCCCGACCCCATTAAGGGACAAAGGGTGAACAGAAAATGGATGGATGGATGGATGGATATTTTTGGTTATTTTAGTTTGAAATATTAAACTGAAATATTTGTTTTTGAGTTTTAATCAGATAAGCAGATATTTAAGGTTGATTTTTCTTCTCATTTCTAAAATAAAAACTTAAAACCGACAGCCAAGAGAATTTTTTTTTTTAATGCTTTTTCGTGTATGACCTTGTCCAACTTGATTTGTTTTGTGGTAAGAAGACAACAGATTAATAGCACCTAGAGTCACAATTTACAATGATTACTTGTGCAGGAATGTAAAAGAAAATTCTTTTTGCTTGTGATTTTCTTTAAAATTTCAAAACCAAGATAAGATTTATACTTAACCACTTTTGACAACTAGAAACTCAATTTAAATTGAGGTTTAAAGCTAATCAAATAAAAACTTGTTTTTTTGTCTTTTATTGAACAAGAAGAGCACAAAGCAAATGAGGATTGTGGATGGCACTGTTTGCGACAAGGCTGTGGGTTATTTCCGTCCCATCACATCAACATGCTGTTTCAGTTGCTGTTGGAAACTGTTGAACTTTCAATACTACAGATCACACAAATGATTTGAACTGTTTTCTGAGCGGCAGACTATGAAGTCCTGACCTTGGCACCTGGTTGGAAAATAGGCATGTTCTTGTCTGTCAGGTGCTCCAAAACCTTCAGCCAGCTGCAGCAGAAAGAAATAACTTCAGCAGAAAGTTAAAAATGTATTAAACATCCTTGAGTTTCCCGTGAATCTATAACTTACCTGCGCTGATAAATATCGATCTGCTGCTTGATCAGCTCTCTGTAAGAACTCTCTGCCTTCCTCTGAGTGACCGTGACCAGCTGGATCAGCTCGGACCTGCAGCCATCCAAAATGACATGGACAAATATTCACATCTCAGTGGTGAAATTAAGTGCAAAGTGTCTGACAAATGAGGCAATGAAAGAAAGATAGGAAAGACGCTGACTTCTCCAGCGACTTGAGGATATAGTTGTAGTTGTTGTGCAGGAAAATGGCGCTGAGAGCCGAGTCCTCGTAAACTTTGGATTTACTGAGCAGGTTCAACTGCAGGTTTCCTAAAACTTTACCTGAAGAAAAACAGAGGATGGTTATGAGTCAGCACAAGAAGAGCTGTCACACTAGACAGGCAAAAGTGTGTCCTTACAGATGTACGAACTCAGGAGCCGTTTGTTGAAGTCTGAGGTGGAGCTGCTCGCTGAACTCGTCTCTGGAAAAAAAGAGGAAATATTTAACCAATGGTTTTGGAGCTAAATGATCCCACACAAATAAGAAAAGTAAGAGTGAAGACAGAAAACATCAAGCCTACACACACGGACAGGTTCCGGCTTACCTCGGGGGTCTAAAGGGATATTGTAAGTGTCCCCCAGAACTACAAAGGCCGAGGCAAGGCAAAAAGAGAAGAGACAGAAAAAGAGGCAGGAACAACAAGGTTAGAAGAGATTTGTTAGAGCAGAAAGAGCAAACAGCCGTCAGCCAGGCAGTGAGGGTTTAAAGAGGAACATTTCCACCGTTTTATCGGAGATTTATGAGGCACAGAGTGGCACAAAAACAAGCAGAAACTGGGAAACCGGCCTATTAACAAGACTGTTGAACTGGTTTCGCATTTAATCACAGGACAGGTGTTTGGAGAGTGAAGTCGCCCCTCTGATTTCTGTTTGGTTAAGAACTCTTAATCTTTGTGAGCTTAGCTCCGACACACACTGAAAAGGTCATATGTATTAAGCTAATATGTTGAATGGGTGTGATGAGTTAAAACATCCCAGTCAAAGAGGACAGATCTCTAGTTTATATTTAGACAGATGCTACACTTAAACTGCCTCAGCTGAGGAAATATAGAAAGCAGGTATTATTCACTGACAAACAACAAAGCTAAAATGTTTTACAAATAACTCAATGTTAGTATTCTAACTTCATTTTGAATGGATGTAAAAAAAAAAAATATTTTTAATACCCTTAACAAAAGCATTGTATAAAATGTATTCTCTTGTCAAAATTTTAAAAAGTTGGATAATGAGAAAATATTTTATTTAGTGTAAAGTGCTTTGAGTGGTCAATACGACTAGGAAAGCATGTGTGAAATCTAATGTGAGACAGAGTTAGAAATATGGAAATTAAATAAAAGCAACAAAAAATACATAAACCTATAAAAAAATATTTTCAAGGAAATTGTGTGAAGGAAAAAAACTAAATAAAACGAAGATTAACAGAAATGGTTTTAAAATAAATGTAAATTAAACACAAATTAAACTAATCACTTTCTCTAAAGCTCTACATAAGGAAGTTACATGTTGGAATTTAAAGAAAGCTTAACATTCTATTAACTTAGGAATTAAGAACTTCAAATTAAGGGTAATATAAATAAATATGTAAACAATTTAATATTGCATTTAAAATAAACAAGGTTGGAAGAAGTATTGCAGATAGATGCAGCTATAACTCCTTTTTAATCTTACTGGCTACATTTACAGGCTGTCGTTCAGAGTGATTTATTAAAAGCAGACTCATAGGTGAAACACATCAGTCTCCAAACACTGTCCGGCAGAGGGGTCAGTTGTTTCAGCAAAGCAGAAAGATGAAAGACAGTTAGTTGTCCTTGTTGTCATAGTGACGGTACCTTGGGAGGCCAACATGGCTCCGGCCGTCTCATGAAAGTCGAGCAGCTGCTGCAGAAACAGGATAGCCTGCAGAGGAGAAGAAGCGCACCATGACAGCTTTATGAACCAGTGATGAAATGTTCGTCAAAAAACTAGCATCCGCAGTCACATCGTTACGGAAGATTACCGTAATTTCAGGACAATAAGTTGTTAATTGTTTCCAAGCGCTTTGATGACTGCCGCTGAAACAATGATGCTGCTAATGTAAGCAGGCTAACGAGCTACGTGCCGAGGGCGAATTTGCCTCAAAACAAAAGTACAAATGAGAATGACAATGAAAGGGAGAGCATGGAAATGTGTGACAAAGAAATTTTTAAGTTACTTAATTCCAACACTGTAAAGGCTTCACTGGTCTTAGAGCACAGGGTGAAGATAAAGATGAAGATAGCGATCCGTGACTTTTCCTGTTATTTTTTAAGCTCTGTGTTGCAGGCACTGTTAGGAACACGTATTTACCGTACATATTTCATTAAAAGTTTTTTAAAAAATCTTCCCGTAAAATGCCTCGTGTTACAATGTGGACACCTACGGCTTATAAATATACGATTTTCTTTTCTTTTTAAATTTAGTGATGCAACTTATACTCAGGTCCACCGAACGGTCCAGAAATTACGCTACAATGATTTTTGTGCAACAACAATTTAATGACACCAATGTCAAATCAGGACAACTCGTTGCTAAAATTTAAAAATTTGAACAAAAATCCGTTAAGAGTTTTTGGCTCAGTTAGAATGAATAGGTCAGACATGCAACATTTCGATCTGTACTGGGAAAAAAAAAAAAAAAGTCACTACTCACATTGCTGGTCAGTTCGTGGACTGTTCCATCTTTGGGCATGTTGTACTCTTTATCAGGATCATTCTGTTAGGAAACAAGAAAGGAGAGCAAGTAAAGATTGGTCGATCAGTCAATCAATCAGGGGTTGCTGATTAAATGGAAATAATCTGATCGTCGTGCCTTAATGCTGTCTGCGAACTCTTCCAGAGCTTTGGCTCCGATTGTCTCCATGGAGGTGATGAGAGTGGGCAGCTTGTTCTTGGTGCTTGCAGCTGTACCCTGCACACACAGGGGTGTCCAATAAACACATTATTTTCCTCCAGCGTTGGAACAACAAGGCTAAAATGGCTCCAACCTGCAGCGTTGAGTCAAACTCGGACTTGTTCATCTTTAAGTGTCTGAGGATGGGGAAAATGGTCAAGACGGCTGAGTAGTCGTGGCGCATGATGGCCCGGCGAGCTGCAGACACGATGTTGTCTCCCTCCAACATGAGGCTGTCCAGAGCCTCCTGTGGACAGATGAGAGAAAAACCGGAGGGATGTTACTGACTCCCATCAACAGTAAAAGGTATTGCAATCCAATGCAGTGGAAACCCACCTTTTCACAGTTCAGTATTTGTGAATTCATAAATTCACAGATTTTTCTGTGGAATGTAGCTAGAATTATTCACGCAAAACTTGCCTATTATAGAAAAAAATACTTGAAGGAAAATGCAGCTTGGAAAGCTGAAATACAGAGGCACAAAGCTATTTGACATACTACTGCCTTTTGCAAAGCAGTCAATCCAGCAGTGCCATTCGTTTTCCTTTGCACTGATTGGCTGACCCCCAAGAGTAGCAGTGTAAAGACAGTTTCCTCTGTGTGACTTAATGCAAACTGAGGCATATTTTGTGTTTGATCTATTAAAACAAGCAGCTGTCAGTGTTTTTAGAGGGGGTCTCAAGTGTTCACAGATTTCAGCTATTTGCGGTGGTTGTGGTCCTTAAACAGAGTGAATACAACTGCAAATAAATTATTGACAAATTGTAGTAAGCATATTAACTAAAAATATTCAATGCAAAATGATAAATATAAACTAATTTACAATTATGTAATTTTTTCATATTTCCTGTTCTGCAGTCACTAATATGTTTTTCTGCTTCTTAGTTTTATTTCAATCCACTGATTTAACTGGGAACAAAGATTTTAAGAAAAAGCTTTTTTTAAAAAAAAAAAAAAAAAAAATATATATATATATATATATATATATA
>CAEGAE010014846.1:0-23745 GCA_903067095.1 Girardinus metallicus | reverse complement strand
ACTTTTCACAATTCTGTAAATGTTTCATACATTCTGATGTGTTCACAGCCAAGAAGCCAAACACAGAGGATAATTAAGTCATTTCAAAATAAACCTGTGTATATTCTCAGTCATCTGGGTTATGTCTAGTACAACAGGCTGAAATTGAAGGGAGCCAAGCTTTCACTCAGTTTTCTCTGAAGACATTTCAACACCTACCCCTGTCTAGGAGTTCACACACAGGCCATTGCGACTCAATACAATTTTTTGCCAAAATGCGATCTATAGCTGACTTTTTCACAGCAGTCTGAACAGCGCAATTCCAATTTCTTTCACCAAAAAAAATAAAAAATCTGATCTGTGCCACTTCCATACGTGGGACTAAATTGTATCTGAAAGCTCTCAAAGTGTCTACAGTGTGAATGGTCATGTCATTTTATCCAATTTTTACATCAACAAGAGATATGCGTCATAATTCTGCACAAGAAGAAGCCAGACATGGTAAATCCAGATGTAAACAACAGTTGAAAATGATAATTATGAAATGCTGAAAGCAGTCTGAGTCAGTGAAGCATCACCTCTCAATCCCACCACTCCTGGTCCGACTCCACATCCAAACAGACTTCTCTCTAGAAGCTGCAGTCAGTGCTCCACTACAGGCCGTAGTTGTTAGCTGGGCTTTCTTTTAATCACCTTCCTTCTTCTAGTGACGATCTGGTGACCATGAGGCTGGCTCTCAGCAACTTTAAAATCCATCCATAGACAGCAGCGGTTATTATTACTGCCATAAACAGAACGCTGCTGTGTGACGTCTACGTTCTTCTTTTGAGCATGCCGGTTGCTTTGGGGCTTATAAACTCAGAAGTCTGATTGCGGTTGCATTTAACTAGTAATAGAAACGTCTACACAGAAAAACATTGGACATCAAGACCTGCTGTCTGAACGTAGCCTTTGTCAATTCTGGAGGCTTGCAGTTGAGCTTTATAGGGAAAAATGAGTGAAAGTCCGGTTGTCTTTTGATTTCAACCTGCTGTGGTAAGCAGCTCAATATCCAATGCTGTTAAATCGTTTTCAGACTACAGCTGGCATCACATAGTTTTGTCGAAAGCAAGATGAGAGACTCTTCATCAGTGCAGATTGAGTGTCTGCATGACTTAGCATACTTGTATGGTATAAGGTTATTATCTGGTCATTGCATAGTGTTTACATACATTTCAGCTGCGCCTACATGTGGGCTATATTGCGTTCTAGATTGCAGTGCTCACTCTACGTTGATTCTAGCCATTAACTAGTGGATCCAGTTTTAACTGGAAATCCTATAATCTACACTATGGCATCAGATATACACAGAGGCAATGCTGGAAAGCCATTTCCTTCAGACAGGGTAATTCATTCACTCCTGATATAAATATGCACCAGTGTGATGGGGAATGAACCTGAACATTCCATGACTTGGTCACACGGTTGGAAGTTCACTCCACTGATAGAAGTATTCCATGGTCTAACACAATAGTCATATTGTGACCAATTAGTGCTGAAGACTCAGAGAGCTGCTTATAAATCTGAAGGAGCCACAAAGTAGCAGACTCTGTCTGGAGCAATCTTTCTTAGGGAAACATACATAAACTTTGACATCAGATTATTTTTCATACAATCACTTCCATCACTGAATCATCCCAGCTCTGAGAATACAGTCACAACCTAAATGTGGAAAATCGACAGTTGGTCAACCTAAAACATCTGCAACCCTGTAGAATGACAAGAAACTCCCTCATGCACCTTTAAAAGTGCTGCCTGCTGCATCTCAGCGTTCCTCAATGTTTTACTGCTTCCTAGGTATAGGCAAGGCACACAATGTGTTTTATGAACTATCGTGCAAAAAAGCAGTGCTGTAGTAAAAACAGAAAGACACAGAGAGGCTCTCCATCAACTGCTCCAGAGTACTGCAAGATAAAGCAGGATAAAAGTTGGGGTTTATTAGGCAAGGCCATGCATTTCTCTGGTCAGCACAGCAGTAGTGGCAGCACCATGCAGAACAGGCGAGACCCCACCAAGTGACACTTGTGTGGCTTCCTTTTGAGCTTGAAGTTGGTAGGAAGTCCAAACATGTGCGTGGAGGGAAGAATCATTGTGAGACTAAATTTGATGGATTTTCTCTACATGTAGCACCTAACAAGATCCATATGGAGGCTTTGACATGCAAGAGAAGATAGTGGACACTATCCTGCATCTGCACACAGTGGCGTCCAACACTTGATGGCTATATTTTGGTAAAAGCACAATTCAGCATGAGTCTTGTTAAAGCTTGATACTAGTCAATAGAAAAAAAAAATATATATATATATATTGCATCGCAATTGTTTGTACAACAGCTGCAATTTTATCACAACTTCACCAGGCATGAAGAACCATCAAAATATAAACTCCAGCCCCCCCCCCCCACCAAACATAGATCTGGATCACGTTTTGTAATATTCTCAACATGAATAAAGTACAAGCAATATTTAGTAAGTAAATATAAAAGTTTTAAAGTCAGATCAGGTCACTCCTTAGCAAAATCACATCCATGTTTTAACAAGCTGTTATGATTTTAATCCTGACTGGCTTCCATTTTCTGCCTGTAAACCTCTCACCACGTCTGGATTTCTCCTGGTAAGTCAGTATTTTGAAAATACGAAGAAAAAAAGTTCACAGAAATAATATCAAATTTGGCATTTCATTTACTGTGTAATATTTTTGTATGGCCTGTTTGCTGATTGTGATTCTGGGCCCCCAGTAGAGTCTGAACCCTGATCAAACCAGACGGATAATACAGTGAGAGTGCCACATTTCCATAGTGACATGGACTAGAAGTGTCCTAACTTTTTGCCATCCAAGCCATCATTAGGTTCAAAACACCTGAAGGTCCAAAAATTTGATTAGATCTAAAACGGTAATCATTTTTTAATCCTTTAACCTGCATAACAATAGAATAAACACCGAATATTTCAATAAAATGAAAAAAAAAACTAGTCATACTTTTCTAGAACAGCAATCTGTAAATCATTGACATAACGGGGGTTTGTATGTTTTCCTTATCAAAACAGAGATAATGATACATTCTACATTCTCTGGGCAAAATCTTTTCTTGAACAAAATTTAATTCTTAATCTCATAACTGAGTATGAGTCACTCTTTCTTTAACAAACCTTGCTGTATTTAAGATTAACGGCTGCATCACACTCTGCCTTTGACAAAAAGTTACTGGATGTTTGTGGTTTTATTTCCTTTGATATTTAAATTAAAGCACCAAAACATAGTTTATAAAGGATGAATGCTTTGTATTTTTCCATTTTAAGACTTTAACTAGACTGCATGTGCTCTGAAAGGCCTTGGTCTGTATTAAATATGAACCAAATGATTGGTACCATCCTTCAGTGGAAGTTGTAAATTCATTACGATGGCTGCAAATGGCCAACAGGACACACTTTGGACACAGAATAGGAGTGCATGATAGAACGAAGGTGCCCAGCTCTTTGCTTGGAGAAGTGTTGTGTTAGATGTGAGCCTTCTGTAACACAGCTGAATGCATGGCTGAATCTCTACCTCAGTATGTGATCCAGCTCTGCAGAGGCCCACCAGTCATCTCTCGTGATCATTAAACATCCAAAACACAAACCACTTGAGGAGTGGAGTTTGACAATCCTGATAAAAAGATTATTTGAAATTATGGGCTGTCAAAGCATGTACAAAATAACTTTTAGTATTAAACATGAAAGGTTTGGACAAAAAGCACTACTAAGCAGCTCGTACTGAAAGTGAGGGGATAAAATGAGCTGATAAACAACAGCTCCAATCAGATAAAGTGCACTGTTATAACATAAAACTTAGTTTGTTTGTAGATGTTAAAGGTTGGAAATAAAACTGCTGCATCATGGAATATAGAATAGCAAAGTGAACTGTAGACTGAGGGCCACAGTCTCTGTGCTTTGCCAGATGTTCAGACCTTTTATGATCCAGTGTTGCTGTGGGGCCCAGTCTTGTGTATTACTGGTTTCCACCAGATTTCTGACTTCTTACCCAGGACTTCTTACCCTAAACATGATTACACCATGTTTAGACTTCAGAACACAAACTGCAGGACATTCTATGCCACACAAATGATGAGCAAAACATTGAGTACCAAGTCTGAGGAGGCTTTTACGAACAGAAACATTTAGTGTGGTTTTTAGTTCTTCTAGAACCCACCACCATCCGATGGACACATTTTGGTAAACTCTTAATTTTACAAGTCTTTATTTTCTCAAATGTGTAATTGTATTAAATAACTAATAACGTGTGTTCCGATGAGGCTCATTTGTCAGAGTAAAAGTAACTTTTGAAAATAACCTTTAAGCATTAAAGTATTAAACATACTTTTAACTATAAGGCAACATTTCTGTATTAAAATGTTTATTTTATTTACTTTGTCATATTTTCATTAAATGTAAGTGGATAATTATTATTAATGGAAATAAGGGCTTTCAAACATCCGTCTGTATGTTATTAACCTATACAATGTGTTTCACTTACAGATAAAGTTTGTGAAATAAATGGACTTTTCGATAATATTCTAATTTATTGAATGGGTCTGTACTATCTGTCCTGGACAAGTATTTCTTTGTTAAGTTATGTTTAGTGTTTTGATCTCCATAGCAACAAATGAAAGAGTGATGAGGAGTTATGAACTAAAGGAGTGTAGGACTAGAGATAATGAGAATACTGCTTTGATTCGGGTTCATTATAAAAATGTGGATTTGAGTCTCCTTTACATAAAGACAGCAGGGGATTACTCTGATGAAATTAAACACTGATCATGTTTAATATGTTCTATGCAGCATGATTTAGAAATGATAATAAAAAAAAAATAATAATAATAATAATAATAATAATAGACTAAAGCAGTATTTTACAGCTGACCCCAAACTTCTAGTATCATGAAAAACGACATTTGCCTTTAAATACTGGTCCTGGCTTGCCTCCTTACGCCACTGCTGATGTCAATTCTGGTCTGAAACTCAACCTGAGGTCCTACACAGTGTACATATAGTGCACAGAGTTGAGGTTGGCCATTACAGAACCTAATAGAGCCCAGTACTCTTTCCAGAAGTCAAAGAGACACTGTCCTCCTCTCTTCAGCTCAGTATGTAAAGCTCCTGCACACCACAAACACTTTAGAGCACAGTCAGGCTTAGCAACACTCCACAATACCAAGTCTTTCTGAAGATAAGGGAGGTCAATATGACCATAGTGCACTGTTGGCGTTCTACTCCAAAACACACATGAACATAACATCTCCTCAGAACAGAGCAGGAAAGAGAATGCACAAACAGGCTAGCATCCGCAGGTTGCTGCATTGCTTTCTACACTGATCACCTTCATTACCCAGAAACATGGCTGCATGTCAACAGGTCCTGACTCACAGGCAGAAACCCGTGTCTCCATAGGAACAGGCATCTCCAGCATGTTATCCCAAACATCCACAGAAGTTTACTAGCTTTTCCTCTCAATCTCTAAAAGTGCTTGTGTTGTGTTGAACAAGGCAAGAAGGGAAATCTTATTTCACTCCTTGTTTTCAGCTTAAAAGCATATTAAACATTTTGCAATGCAACCTAAAAGCTTCAGCTTGTTGATGATTGTCAAAAAAAGAAAGCTTCTGTCTCAGGATGGATGAGGATGAAAAATAAACTCAGCTCATCTCAATAATGACTAAAAAGTGCAAACAAACATACATAGAAACATTCTAGTCAGTCTGGAAATGAATGGAGGCTTGTTTGCATATATTAAAAGCAGCACCTGCATTGATGAAGGCAGGGGTTCCGGTCGTTGGAGCTGGGATGTATACAAGCCTCCAGCAGGACTTAAAGTGGACAGCCTGGAATAAAGGCTGACATGTATCCTGGGACAACAAGGTCCATCCTTGGGATGCTGTAGGCTTACAAGCTTCCCAGAACCTGTAGAGTTGATGCGTAGTTCTTTAGAAACCAATCTGACGTCTTTACCAACCCACAGCCTTCATGTGAAAATCCCAGAAGCTGTCAGTTATGACAGTTATGTAGTATTATACAGCAGAGTTCAATCAGGCACCGCCACATGGCTGAGCAACATCCACCTTCTATCTAGGTGGTCCTCTCCTGTGAAAAGCATACATAAACACATGGTCATATATATTTATGTATGCATGAGACCAGGGTGTGGCATTTCTAGAAAACTGAACATATTTTCTGTTCTGATATTGTCTTGATGGGATTATTTCCTCCAGGAGCGCGCTGTCAGCTTCATCAGCTTTCTGCCAAAGTACGCTTAGTTCCCCAGATACCAAGACTGGAAGAGAAACAAAGAAGAGTCAGGATATAAACAAGGAGTCAGATCAGACCTGAGCCAGGATTTCCTTCAGAAGCAGAACATTCTACTTAGATGAAGACTGGAGTAAATATGGTTTACTTTTACTTCTCTGCCTTTACTCAGCTGTCTAAAAACATGATTACATTTCTATTACAGGTTCCGACCTAGAGACTGGTATGTATTACTGTCACTACATGCTTGCTCAGAAATGAAATGTTTTCTTTCAGAGTATTATTGTATTTTGACCTGCGATGGACTGGCGACCTGTCCAGGGTGACCACACCTCTCACCCGTTGACCGCAAGGCATAGGCACCAGCCCCCTCATGACCCCACTAGGGATAAGTGTGTAGGATAATGGATGGATAGGTAGTATTGTATATACCACAAAATTGCAAACTAAAGTCAAAAGACAAAAAAGAAAAAAAACAAGAAAAATGCATTTGTTGCATTTGTTCTTCCAAAATCCAAATAATTCAGCTGACAATGCATTTTACAGTTCTTAAATGAAATGCAAAATAAACCAAGAGGTTTTACTTGAGCCATTTTTTTTTCAGGTTTCTGCAGCCTGAAGCCCGGAAGGCAGCGCTATCCACCAGGGAAGGTTTCTATTCAGTCCAACACTACTTAGTTTGTCACAGCCAGGCTGAGACATACCAACATCTTCATCGTTCAATCATTTTCTGCTGATGTTGCTAGCATCAGGTATACCACTGGAATCATATAATTTTTTTATATCAATAACTTAGGCCATTACCTGATTCTAAGATTGCAGAAACAGCTGTACTGACCTGGGCTTGGTATAGCCCCCCAGGGTCTCGGGGGTTGACTCCAACAAAGGAAGACCGGCTGGCAGGTGGAGTCCCAGGAGCAGAGTATGCTGAAGGAATTATACACTCTCATGTTAGCGGTATAACCAACAAAATGTTTCTCTATCATAAAGGAAAGGCAGGGAAAACATCTTGTTGAAATGTGTAAAGTAGCAGAAGTTCTGTGGTTGAGTTTATTTTTCCAGATTGAAAGTGAAATTGCTGAAAGAATAATTAAGGGAAAAGTATTTGGTATTTGGTTACAATCACATACAGTAAAATAAAAAACACACATCAAGTTACTTTATACCCCTGTCATGTGTTAATATTAATGGTAGGTGTTTATGTTTTCACACATCTTTGTATCTGTCCCATGTCTGTCCATTGTGGCTCTGCAGAGTTCATATTAGTCTGCCTGGTTCCAACTATAAATCAGAGCCAGGTTTTTCTACCTGCTTCATACAACAGAAAAGAAATAGAGTTCCTCAAGGTCAGATAACGGCTCTTATGACCATGAGTCTGTCATCACTGCTCCTAAACCTTGTAGTTCATGCAGAGTAAAACTAAGCATATAAACAGATGCATTCTGTGTAGACATGTAGTATAGAAATAGTTGTTGTGAGGAAACTTACTGGGTGATGTAGGGGAATTTGCCCCCCCATCAGAGGAGGAGGTAGAAGCTTTGGACTCTGTGGGAACTGCTGGTCTGGGGAGGGAGGATGCTGGTCCAGGGGGCGCTAACATCTGGGAGGAGATATAATGGCTGGGCACTTTAACCTGAGTGCTGCCATTCAGCTGCAAAACAGATAAGTGGTATAATTATCTTTTGCTAAAGAAACAGAAAAACACTGGTTTTAAAAAGTAACAGGCGACATAGAAATGTAAGCAACATTTTAACTCTACATGCAGTGAAAATGAATTCAAGATACTAATCTAACATTTTTCATATTTCAGGTAACGTTTTGGGGACTTTGTGTATACTTTTAAATAATAATATAGGAACTCAATTTTTTCTACACAGATAATTTCATCTAGTAATCCCTAATCAAGTGTGATTTGAAAAACAGTTAAGGACTGAACTTTACTGGTAGCATATTAATGTCTCCTGTAGCGTCTACCAGAGGAGATGGGGGAGAAGAGTCAGCATCCATGGTGAGAAGGCTCTCTAATGATTCAACTGGCTCTCCCCACTGCAGTCAGCCAGCATAAATGTCTAAAAGGGGAAGAGTGGACCTATCTTCACGGTCTGCTGTCACCCATTGGTCAGTAGCAGCTGGGGGAGCTCCCTGAGGAAGTCAAGTGCTTGCTGTGCTTTCACTTCTTGGGGGGGAGGTGTGTGCCGACCAAGAAAGGTCAACACATGTTTGGGCTCCAGAGGAACGTGTAGCACTCCACCCTCTTAACTTTTATTCCATCCCTGAAAAAGGAGGAGTGTTTGGAGTGCTGCATCTCCTGAAAACCGTGATGATCCATAATGCTCACATGTTGGACGTGTTCAGGTCACATGTCAGACCTCCTTTAGGCTGATTTATTGTTTTTTGAAATCAATCTTGCAACAATGATCAGCAGATGTGTGGATGGTTAAACCCTGCTCCCCATAAAAGTTTCAATGGACTGTGTTTGCTATCTGACTGAAGACCTCTGCTTCATTCTCTGGGCTTTGTGAACCTGGAGGACAGCAAAACAGTTGAAACACAGTTCTTTTAAATCAATGCTAAAAAGCATTGATTTAGAGTTGCTTCTGAAGCACAATCACTGGAATATTGACCAAAATATTTGATGTGTAATGATGATTTTGATTATGGCACTTGACAAAATGTAACATAACTAGTTTCACAATTGGTGACTGTATGTTATGTAAAACACTTTGAACTGAAATATGCCATACAAATTAACTTCTAGGAGGAGGTGCAGTGGGAACAGCAGGTGGCATAAATCCCCTCTGCTCCAGTCATTTAAGTCCTCACCCATGCTTTCTCATCTTCTGAACTTCCTGCCTCAGCACCTCCTGTTTCCTCTTTCTCCTCCAGCCACAGACGCCACTAACGTTGCAATACCTTCACTGCCATTCTGGAAGGGCAGGCTGAATCAAGTCATGCCTCAGAGGGTCAGGACAATGCTTCCTCGTCCTCTTCACCTCAGAGCCCTATAGTCCTGCAGCTCCTTCAAGGGTTCTGCTGCCAGCCTCCAAGATGCTGCCGCCAATAGATGGCAGAAAGATTTTTTTCTTTTCTCCTAACAAGGTTTCATTTTGTTCTGTGTACTGCTCTTTGTGACAGTTCACCCAATTGTTCACTAAATTGAAATGAGTTTTTGTGAAGTGCCTTAAAATGATATATTTGGATGAACAGAGGAACTTACAGAGCTGGGGGACTGATTTGCAGGGTCACAGGCCAATGAGACTAGATCCTTCAATGGGTCCTGGGCCAGATGGGGGGGATATCGGATTGCTCCATGGGCAAAGTAAGAAGAAGACGGAAAGTGAAGCGATGAGGAGGGATGAGGACATCGAGAGAGACCTGACAAGAATATGAAATATTTGTGAAATTTCTAGAGGAAAATATCTTATAAATGTAACATACAGTATGGCTGTGGAAGACCTGGTGTGTTTGTAAAGCAGAGCGAGAGAATGTTAGGGACTCTGAGTGCTACGCACCACTGTGCACTGCTATGACTGGACGGTGGTGCTGAGTGAAGGATCCCATCCTTGGTGAGCCCTCCTGTGGAGAAGGGCTGTCCAGCTCTGCCTTCTTCACTGGGGGAGACAAACCTGTACCACAAAAACATGAATATACGCTTCATTAATAAAACCACCCACATTTCTTTTCATTGCTAAAACTTAACAACAATAATATGTGACTTTTGCCACAACATATATTATTAGAAGACAGTAGTTGGACGAGCCCAGCATGGCGGCCCTGGACAGATAATCTAGTTCTGATAATGTGGGAAACAGAACTAAACTACCCACATTAATCAAAAGAATATACTTTGACAAAGAATTAGTTTACATAGAAAATGGACACAACAAAACAAACGGAATTAGTTCATTTTGACTCCTCATTCCTCAGTTCAGTCTGGCAGTACGGTGGTTGCCTGGGGGATTCTTAGCTTGGTTTCCTATAGTTGCTGAGGTGTGGTCTTAGGGTAGGTAAGGCTGTGGGTGCTGGTCTTATGTGACGTATTATCCCTCTCTGCACATACCCAGTACTGCCCCCTAGGGGCCACCTGTCTCCTCAGGTATCTGTTCTTCCTGTGTGGTGTGAAGAGCACATCAGGTGCAGAGGTGACCATCCTGTTCAAGTATTTTGCCCATCTGGTGGAACGAACTGCTCAACAGGACCGGGAGGAGGTGGTGATCTCCCGGTCACCTGTGCGGGGGTCGAGGCTGACTGTTCCCCTTCCTGGAACCGCCAGCCTCGACTGACTCATGCAAATATATTTTGGCCATGTTAACAGGCAAGCATGGTCTTATTAGCTTGAGATGAAATGGGTTTAATAGTTTTCCTATAATATATTTTTCTCAAATTTAAGCTGTGAATCATATTTAAATGCATCAACAGTTTGGACTCTCAGTTGTTGTTCATGTTTTTTCACTAGTAAGTTCTTCTGCTGACAGAAAATAAACCAATTTAAGCCTCTGTCTCGCAGGCTAAATGGTACCTATGTCCAATAAAATGTTGCTTATTTTGTTACCTCCTTCCAAGTCATCAGTCCAGTTCCTGGAGCTGCTTGCAGGAGATGCAGGTGAATGGTAATACTCCCCTCCAGGACTGTCAGCATCCTCTTCAATGGAGCCGGACTTAAGGCGTTTACCCCTACAGACAGATTAGTACATAATCATTCTGGACTTAAGATACTGTTCAGAATTTTTGACAGAAATAATGCCTAAATTGTCCTATTAGTATTGTCCTGCTAAATAAAATTACTCTTTCAATATCAAACTTGTACTATTTGTCTGTAGACATGTTGGATTACAGTAAACTCTGTCAAAAGAACTCACATAAATGCATCTAATGTATGTCGCTCACAGATATTGTATGCCAACCATTTGTCTTGATAAAAATTTTCTTTAAAGAAGAAATTATGACATAACTGGCATAGGCATGCAAGCAGCTAGCCTATCCAGTACTAAAGCAAGCCTATTCAAAGCTAATGCAAGCCTATCTAAAACTAACACAGGCCTATCCAACACTAACTCAAGCCTATTCATGGCTAACAAAAGCCTATCTAAGGCCTATCTTTGCTAATGGACAGCAGAGGAAACAGGCAATTCAGTGGTTGACCAGCCTAGGTATGTAAGTCACATTCTGCCTTTCCTTGTTTTCAAGTAGTATTTCTCACTCTGCATATTTTCACTTATGCAACATAAATCCTTCCTTAGATCACTGATGAGAAATTATATTTAATATGCCAGGCAGGTACAAAACATCAACATAGAGACACAGAAGAAGCTATCTGTCCCTTAGGTTTCCCCTCCAGGGTGTGGTCTCTCCTGTTTTCAACATGTTCATTCTGCTTTACTTCAGCTCCCATCTTCTGTTTTTTCTTCGACTTCAAGCACAACCTAATAAACTTGCTAGATGAATCCCTTGATTCTGAGTTTTCCTTTTTTAACTCTAAAATATAATCAGCATCAACTGATATAATCAGCTGATTATATTATACAATCATAGTATAATCTGTCAACTCAGATGCATGTTTTGTGTCTACATACCCGCTCGAGGACGTGCTGGCCAGCGACCGTCGCAGGCTGACCGGTTGGTTGATGGACTGGTTAAGGTCATAGGCAAGATGACCTTGAAGCTCCCCAATAGAGAAACCAGGTCCCACTCCTGTAACTACTGGAGCTATACAAAGAAGCAAAAAACTCTGTTCAGACTTAGAGTACACAAACTGAAATTTCTACAGCCAAACTGTTGATGTTTTGGATTATTCTGACGTTCAGATTTGGATATGAATATTTCTTAACTAGTGTTGTTCATGACTCAAATTTTAGGGAGCTAAAGGAAGAGCTAAAAAAAAAAAGATTTTAAATAACTAAATGGGATGTAATGGAAGGTTAAAGCACAAGTGGGTGCTATGGAGAAAGTAAGGTGTAATGAGAATATAAAAATAGGAGCTAAAGTTTACAAAAAAATGGCCACCTTAAGCCATTTCTTACCATTAGGTAAACCCCATCAGTTTATTTCATGATGACGGTTATACAGCATTTGTTGGTTGACACTTGTAGCATGCAAAATTTCTGGCTTAATATATTCATAATTATTTTTTCCCCCTCTAGATTGTTGACCCATGCTGAGACATTGGACAGTTCACTTCCATTGGCCCGTTCAGGTAAAGAAGACTTACTTCTTGAGACCTGGACCAACTCAGGAACACTGAAAACTCCTGAAGTCACAAAACTTTCCTGGAACTCTGGGCCATCTGCAGAAACAAACAGTCAGTTAAAGACTGTCGTGAGTCTGGGGAAATGAACATGAGAATCTGACATTCGTTGTCAGATCCTCATGTTCAAGCGAATGAGAGGCTTATACATACACATGCACACACTAGGCTTTCACCCTGCTACTTTGTCCTTACTACTCTCCAATTATTGGACATAGGATT
The DNA here is from genome assembly GCA_903067095.1 of Girardinus metallicus. Taxonomy (NCBI): domain Eukaryota; kingdom Metazoa; phylum Chordata; class Actinopteri; order Cyprinodontiformes; family Poeciliidae; genus Girardinus; species Girardinus metallicus. Next base: position 10,986 of record CAEGAE010014846.1, on the reverse strand, counting down.
GAAGAAAATATCTGCACTACAAGGTTAAAAAATATTAGTTTGGGCTTTATATCTTACCTGGTTTGTGACTAGAGGTTTGAGGAACAGAAAGAAGGATGAACGGAAAATGTACTGAGACATTCTTGATAAGAATTTGAGGATTAAATATTTATAGAGTTTCAAGCAAGACAATGATCCCAAACACGCAGCCAAGAAAACTCCTAACTGGTTTCAGAGAAAAACAGGAAAACTGCTGGATTGCTGAGTCAAAGGCCTGATTGAACATCCATGAAAAGAACTGAATGTGTCATGATGTTGGTAGTGGAGAGGTGGACCCAAATGCAGAGAGGCAGAAGCAGCAGCTAAGCTTCTTGATTTAATGTAGAATGGTGGAAATTATGATGGGCACTTATAAAAAATACAAAATGCAAAGTAGCAACAAAAATAAATCCAAAAGAACATCAAACTAGAAAACACAAGGAGAAAACAGGGAAGCACAGAGGACTGAGGTAAATGAACATGAGAATCTGACATTCGTTGTCAGATCCTCATGTTCAAGCGAATGAGAGGCTTAAATACTGGGAGGTAGAAGGCAAGACAAAACCAGGGCTAATGAGCTTAACTGACTGCAGATGAGAGTGGTTGGCACAGGAGCAGACTGAGGGGCGGTGAGAAGGTGGCACAGGGAAGCTAAGAAGATCTGCTAGGGAATACAAAGGGAGGAAACGGGGAGCTGAAAAATACTTCTGATACAGACACTAGGAGTAAAGAAAATCCGATGAACTAGGAGAGAAGGAAATGAGGGAAACCATAACAGAACCTAAATAGAAAACAATAAGAACTAAGGAACCTAGAGCTAGAGAAACTAGAACATTTGAACAAAGGAAAAACCTACCTAGAATTACTAAAGAAAGACTAAGCCTAGAGTGACAAAGTACTAGAAACACTAAGAGGGAAACTAGAAGGATTAAATATTTTTAAAGAAAGGTATACCTGAACTCAGACATGCAAGAATGACTGAACCTAAGGTAACTAAAGAATAAGCCTAACCAGAAGCACTATGAAAGGCTGCAGGTAAGGAAAACAACAAGGCAATTCTAATCATACCAAATAACCTCAAATAATAAAACTGAAATGACTATGAAGGGCTAACTTAAAGTGAGCTAAAACATAATAATAAATAAGATCAAAACCAAACCCAAAAACCCAGAGTCCTGACAGAATGTTCATAGAAAGGACCTCCAGAACTTTCAGGATTTGAGGACCATTTGTGTAGAACAGTGTTTCTCAACCTTTTTTGGGCCTCTGCCCCCTATCCATTATCCAGGTCTCTTACCGCCCCCATCAAAGAATTTGTAGGCTAATTTGCACTGAATATTATTTTATTAATAATATTACTATCACTATTGTTGATGTTTTAATTTTTATGGTTGTTTCTGTATTTATTATGAAACATAATTTCCCAGAGAACAAAAAAGCCATGTGAATAGAAATTATTTTTACAGGTGTCTACAAAAAAATGCAATGAATGGACTTTCAACTTAAAATTGGTAATTGGTATAAATGTTCTTGTTTTGTGCCATTTTTTGTTAGTAGCTAAATCTTGCACAAAATGGCCAGATAAAAGATGTACAACAACGCCAATTTAAACTTTAAACTATTTGCAAAGAGCTGTGCTCTGCAACATTAAAACAAGGATATAACTGAAACTATATGAATCATAACTCTTCTTCTCTTCAAAGATTTTGTAAGTTTTTGTTGTTGCAGCTCTGTGCTGCATTCAGGAGAATAGGACATCAGAGTATTATCCATAAAATTTCACTCACATGGCATTTACTGTGCAAACCAGTGCTTTCAGTGGAAAAAACAAAAGTTCCAGATCCTTAATGCCATACAAATATGGGACAGAAACATGGATTATATCTTTATATAGACCTGTCTATTGATTTATAGATTAATAGTTTTACTGGACAGAAATTACAAAGAACAAAGCTGGTTCTTAATCAAATCCTAATCCTAATGAGTCAAATTGAAAGTGTCATGGAGTCACTTAACACCATCATGACATTAACACTGACATGAAAAATAATATTGAAGAAATAAATATATCAAACGTAATTAAAAACATAAATAAGCAATTAGCTCCTCATTACTGTTGTCGTCTGTAAGACATATTTCTTCTTAGTACTAGATGTGTTCCCAACAAACCCTATTATTTTACCTTTTATCTGAAAACAGTGTCTGTTTAGTTTTGCCATATAGTCCTTTGTATTCTTGCCATACCAGTTTACACCGTGTTCCAAATTATTATGCAAATTTTATTTAAGTGTCATAAAGATTAATTATTTTGTTGTGCTATTAAATTTATTTATGGTATTGTGTGTCAGGACTCTTTGAATTACTATAATCAATTTCAGAGTTCTGGGTTGATTAGTTTGTCTGTGAGCTCAACTAAAGGAAATCTACTAGGAAGATGTTCCACATTATTAAGTAGGCCTCGGGTTTCAATCAATATGGGAAAGAGAAAGGATCTCTGCTGATGAAAATCCTCATAGTGTAGAGCCATATGATGAGGTATGAAAATATTAGATACTTAAAAACTGAAGCGTTATCATCGTACTGTGAAGAGATTTGTGGCTGATTCAGAACAAAGATGGGTTTGTGCAGATCAAGGCATAATGAGGAAGGTTTCTGTTAGACAAATTTATCGGATTAAGAGAGTAGCTGCTAAAATGCCCTTACAAAGAAACAAACAGTTATTTGAAGCTGCTGGAGCCGCCAGGTGGAGGATCCTCCTGAGGCTTGTTGTGCATGAACCTACTATTGGGCCACCACTAACCAGTGTTCCCAAGCAGAAACGGTGGCAGTGTGCCCACCCATACATGTAGATTAATTTTCAAACAGACTTGTTGACTGATGACTGTTCAAAGAATGACCGTTTGTAGTTCTTTATAATCCATAAAATGTTTAGAAAATCTGCTGTGCATAATAATTTGGAGCAGAGCATTTTGAGTTTTTTATTTTTGAAAAAAATACTTTTCTCATTGGGAGCTTTGTTCAGTAAAATTTGATTTATACTGTAATAGTTCATGACTTGAAAAGTACACTGACCATCATTTGCATTGACCATTTAGGAAAATCTGAGAAAATATCACTTGCATAATAATTTGGAACACGGTGTATTCCTCTGTGTTTACTTTAGTTTCTTAGTTTATTGTTGCCTTTTGTTCTTCATTAATTTCCATTTAGTTTTCTTTGATTATGATTATCCTCTCTTGGTTTATTGCTATCTCGTCTTTAGTTTCTTTCCTATTGCTAGTTTTATTTTATCGTTTGTACTGACGCTCACTACAAGTAATCTTCACTCATCACTTGCTGCGCCGCCTAATCATCATCACCTGATCAATGAATCATATTGATTTGTCACTGTTCAGCGCCGGACTTTCTGATCCTGATTCACATCTAGTTAGCTCGTTGCTCCATTATATGTCCCGGTTTTCCTGTTTCTGAGTTTTGTACAATGTGCGCGTCGTTTTTTTTTATGTTGTTTTTTTTATATCCATGCGGTGCAGAGCGGTTGGGGAGCGTATCGATAAAGAAAAGCAGACTGACGTAAACGTTTTTAAACAACGGAAAAAAAATCCCAGTATTCTGATGATTACTATTCAAAAGTGCTGTGGTACTACCGTTTCATACCGGATCACTTACAACACTAATGTTAACTCTATAAAATGAACGCTCTCTATCGTGGTATCACCCATTGAAGAAATTAATAAAATAATTTTTTTATTATTATTAAAATGGGTTCATATTTCAGAGGGATACACAGCGCCATACACAGTGAGGGTATCATAATTTTAGTCATTATATGTTTATAAGAGCGATATTTTGTTGTCCTTCCATGAAGAGTGCGGTATCCAGACGGACAATAAAACATTTTTTAATATAAGTTGCTGCATTGACATGATCACAGCACTGCCAAAACATATGTACAAAAATCCTTAATAAAACAAAAAATATTTGAAAATTAGACACCAGACAAGTGAATCACAGCAACGCCATCAGCCAGTGTAACGCTGAACTGATGCGGTGAAGCTAAGAGTAGCAGGAGCTGCACCAAGAAGTTAACAAACACTGAAGAGAAGATCGATATATTGGGATTCGGGTTGGTGGTCTGCGTCTTTTGCTGCTGTTCTCCTTTTCCTCACCAGAGGGCGCCTGGAGGCTGTTTTCTTTCTGAGGGCGCGATCAGTGGCACCTGGTGGTGCTTCTCACCTGCAAGTCATCAGCTCACCAGAGGACTATAAGAGGACTGAGCGGCCAACACTTCGTTGCCAGAGTGTTAACCAATGTTTGGTGATCCTGTGTGATCCAGCGACTTTTACCTGCTGGTAGTCCCAGATTCGAGCACTCCCTGTGCATGTCTCCTCTCGTGACTCTGTGGAGGTTGTCCACCGGTGACTCGAGTCCACTGCCACCCTCGCCAATAACTTACCTTCTTGGAATCCCCAGTTGGCCGTTGTCCTCGCTCCTTGCCACCTCTAAAGCCTAGAACTTACCTGTCCGCCCTGCAGCAAGTCTCCATCGCGACCACCACCCTGGAAACCACAGAAACCCCTCCCCGGACAGATCACTTTACTAACCAAATAAGATCGCTCCTTTACGCAAGATCCTGCAAATTCCCACGACACGTAAACTCACCATTACCTCTCTCACCTCCAGTGATCCACTGAACCTGATCGTCATCTGGTCCTGAACCTGCAGTCTCGCTTTTTGTACACATTTTTCAATAAACTGTTTAACTGATTCCATTTCTCGCCTGGTGTATCTGCGGTACCGTCCCCTTGAGAAACGCTAGTGTAGAACAATGCGTCAAAATCACACGTAAATAATGCATGAGAATCGTTTGTTAGAAAGAAGAAAGATAGTCAATAAAATATTCTGAGCTAAATGACAATCCTATGGAAGCTGTATGATCTAACCTAACCTTCTATGTGCACTGTAATCAATTTTGTTGTCTTATTTAAATAAAGAATTTATGTAATATGTAATAAGATTTTTTTCCTCTCTATGGGCTGCCACCTTATGGTAGTAGAGGGGTTTAAGTGTCTCAGTGATCCTAAGAACTATGCTGTCTGGGGCTTCATGCCCGCTGCATGCCATTTTGCACCCAAGACCTGTCTGGCTTGGGTGATCTGTCACCCAAGCCAGACAAGTCCTAGGTGAGGAATCAGACAAAGCACAGCCCAAAGACTCCTTATGACAAGCAAAACCATCGGAAACAGTGTTCCCTCGCCCAGACACGATGACCCATGTCTGGGCGAGGGAACACTGTGGGGCCAGGCCTGCCCCACTGGAGCCAGGCCTGGCAGTGGGGCACGTTGGCGAGCACCTGCTGGCCGGACTTTAACCCATGGACCCCAGTTGGGCACAGCCCGAAGAGGAGATGTGGGTTCCCCCTTCCCAGTGGCTCACCACCTATGGGAGGGCTGAAGGGATTGGGTGCAGTGTGTGATGGGTGGTGGCCAAGGGCGGGGACCTTGGCGATTTGATCCTCGGCTACAGAAACTGGCTCTTGGATCATGGAATGTCATGTTTCTGGTGTGGAAGGAGCCTGAACAAGTGCGTGAGGTTGAGCGGTTCTGGCTAGAAATAGTCGGTCTGACCTCGTCACATGGTTCTGGTTCTGGAGCCAGTCTCCTTGAGAGGGGTTGGGCATTCTTCCACTGTGGAGTTGTTCATGGTGAGAGGCACTGGGCAGGAGTGGGCATAGTTGTTGCCTTCCATCTTGGGTGCCTGTACGTTGAGGTTTACCCCATTGAACAAGAAGGTAGCCTACGAGTTCTGACTGTTGTTTGAGCTTATGCGCCAAACAACAGTTTATATTACCCACCTTTTTTGGAGTTCTTGGAGGGAGTACTGGAAAGTACCCTTCCTGGAGACTCCCTTGTTCTGCTGGGGGACTTCAACGCTCACATGGGCAATGACAGTGAGACCTGGACGGGTGTGCTTGGGAAGAGCAGCCCCCCGATCTGATCCATGCTCATCATGGATTGTCCATAACAAACACCAAGTTCAGGTATAAGGGTGTCCATATGTGCACTTGGCACCAAGACACCCTAGGTCACAGAATGATGATCGACTTTGTTGTCGTTTCATCGGATCTATGGCCACATGTCTTGGACACTCGGGTGAAGAGAGGTGCTGAGCCGTCCACTGACCACTACCTGTTGGTGAGTTGGCTGCGGAGGTGAAGGAGGATGCCCATCAGACCTGGTAGGCCCAAACGTATTGTGAGGGTCTGCTGGGAATGTCTTGTGGCATCTCCTGTGAGACAGAGCTTTAACTCCCATCTCCGGGAGAGCTTTGAACACGTTCTGGGGGAGGTGGAGGACACTGAGTCTGAGTGGACCATGTTACGCGCCTACACTGTTGAGGCAGCTTATCGGAGTATTGGCCACAAAGTTGTCAGTACCAGTTGAGGAGCCAGTTGAAGTGGCTTGAGCATCTAATTATGATGCCTCAGTGGTGAGGTGTTCCAGGCACATCCAACTGAAAAGAGGCCAAGGGGGAGACCCAGGCTACGCTGGAGGGACTATGTTTCTCAGCTGGCCTGGGAACGCTTTGGGATTCTCCCAGAGGAGCTGGACCAAGTGACTTGTGAGAGGGAAGTCTGGGGAGGAAGGGAGGGAGGGAGGGAGGGTTGGATGGATGGATGGCAATAAGATTTAAAATACTCATAAAATACTCATGTATTCATTTATAAACGTTGACAGAGGTTGTACTAGAATATTTTGTTGTCTGTTTGAACAGATCAAACATATTCCATCATACTTTATTTTTATCCATCAATTTTTTATTTTTTTTTGCAATTAATTTTTATGTGGTTTAATTAATATTCAACGAGTTGAACAGACAATTCAGATCCCATCACATATTAATCAAGCAGATGAACATATCTAACTTTTTTTCTGCAGTGATAAAAACCACCGACAGAGCAATGAAATTAATCATCTCCACTTAAGTTACAGTATGAGAGCTTCAGCTGTTGATTCTGATTTTCCAACTCCAGTGTTGGACACGTCGTACGCACTTGACGTGTGTCAAACACTCAAAAGGCTCAGAAAGCTTCAAATCATGCAGAGCTAGACGAGCGAAGCGCACCACGACACACCCTCGATACGCTTCCAGATAGACTTTAAATGTAAAGCAGACACGCCTGATTGCTCAAAACGCGTTTAGTGTGAACACATCATAACTCTTCAGCGTGCTGTCTGCTCCCAGTCAACAAGATTCATTTACTTCACTGTTCATGTCAGAGAAGGTACTCAGAAGTCATGTTTTTGTACTGATTGGTTTATTTACCTCCGCAATGTATATAAAATTCAAAGTGTCCGACAGGTCTCAACCAATAGTCAGGTGTAAGAATTGTAATCCGTCAAAATGACAGATGAGCTTCAGTTTTTTCTGTTGATTTAACAAAAAATACCGGTCAAATACAAAAAATATTCTGTTAATGCGACACCTAATCTATAGTGTGTTTTCACACACAAATATTGCTGTAGCATACAAGCTATATGGAAGGAATTTTTCTTAAGGAGATTTGTTACCTATAGTTGCTGTCCGACTGTCCTCCTGATCAGAACCAACTCCAGTACGACTGGGACTGTTACTCTGCTCTGCCTCTGAAAACAAGGGAAAGAAGAATGTAAAAGTATATATATATATATATATGTGTGTGTGTGGGGGGGGGGGGGGGTGGGTGCGTGTGTATGTGAGGGTGACTGTACTGTGCGTGCATAGATACCTTTCTCCTGCACATAGAAGGCAAGGTAGAGGTCTAGCTCTTTCACAGAAACAGAGATGTGTCGTGGCTGGACACAGAGAACAGGATTGGAGCACTGGCCTCCCTTAACCAGACGCTCTCCATCTGTGCTTTCTAGAGGAATTCCCTTAAAGAGGATAACCATCACCAAGTCTAATCGCCACACCTGGAATACAAAGACTATAATCATAAACAAAGAATTAAATTATTCTCACTACAGCCAACCATAACTTTGTATTAGTGTTCATCATGAGATAACTGGATGGTATCAGTACCTCCCTAAATGTGAGATGCAATGATAAGTAAAACTGCAGGTCACCACTCCCAACGGATCCCTCCCCCTCTCATCGGACCCTGCCACCTCCCCTGAAAAGAAATGTGCTATTGCACCCAATGTGAACAAGCGTCTTTTATTGATGTTCACAATTAGCTAAACTGTGTCAGAAAAAGGCCGGTGTTGTATTTGAAGAGGATTTAATGCAAAAAAGAAAGTGTGAAAGTGAAACGACACAAAATACAGAAGAGTATATACAAATCATGTTATGGTATACAAATCAGTATAGAAGTCATACTATGGCCAAAAATTATTACTTTGTAAAGATATGAAGGGTTGTAAGGGTCATTTACACTTGGAATTCTCTGTAGATGAAATTAGACAAGGTATGTCAAATGTTAGGCAAGTTGCTGGCAAAGATAAATGTGGATTTGGCTTCATCGTGTGGCCAAAAATAATTACTACACTATGAGGGGAAGTTTCACCAATTTAAAAAATTGGCGAAGGAATTTTAGGAAAACACATCAACATATGAAGAAAATACTCCAAACAGATGTACTGAATGTAACCATACTAATAAGTCCTTATAATATGATAAATGTAACCATGTATGTATCCAAATTATATATGGCCAAATAAACAGCTTACATAAATATGATGGCTTAAATAGTTCATTTCAACTTGGATTTACACATAGATAGTCAGACAAAGCTTAACTATACTGACTAAAAACATGTCAAAAGTTGTTAAATTTACGACATTATTTACATTTCTAATGTCTCAATATTATTCAACTCAGATATTTACTTATATTGTAAATTAAAAGGATAGAAAGGAGTGGATGGTTTTGATTGTGAGAAAAGCATCATGCTTTCTTTTCTTGACAGACAAAGATGACCTCCTGTTGGATTTCTTCCTCTTTGTACTTTCAAGTAAGAAATTGCAAAGCTGTGTTGCAAAACACAGGCCTGGATTATTTTAGTTTATGTATTTAAAAAAACTCCATTGCAAAGTTGTAGAGGTGAGACAAAATCAAGTACTTGGACCTGAAGTGTTAACACACACAAAGCTCAAATAAAGCACAGTTTCTGTCACTTTCAACACATATTGTTGGCCCAGATAATGTGTATTTGGCTCCATAATGTTGCCAAATAGAATTACTACACTATGGTAGGAAAATGTTTCTCACCTTTTCAAAAATGTAATTTTAAAGAATTAACAAAAAAATACAACAAAATGAAGAAAACTTGCAAACAAAAAAAGTACCATAATAATACATCATTATAATACTATATGCAGGCAGCAGGGTAACACTTTATTTGATGGGTTGTGAATAATACTGTCATGACTCCACATGACATAACACCTGTCATGAACATAAGTAAGTCTTCATGACTATTTATGACTGTTGTCATAAAGTGTCATTTGGTAAATTACGACATTTTTAATACAAAGTTGACATTATTCAAAATGTCTTCGTTAAGACAATGTGACATTAACTTGGACAAAAATGTCTTCATTGTGACAACTTGAAATTAACCAAAAGAAAAAGGTCTTTGTTATGACAACTGTTATAAATTTGTTATAAAAGTATTACCGATTAAACTTTAAAAATGATCTTTATCTGGTAATATTATATTGCTCTGCCATTTTGTTTAGGCTTAAATTTCTAATTGATCTAATTGATCTGAAGTTTACAGCAAGATGTCTACAAAGTACTTATGAACTTTGCATTTGAAACATTATTTAAGGCTGTTTTACATAGTGCAATACACCATCTCCACCAGTTAGAGGTGGTGGAGATGGTGTATTGCATCTTCACCAACACACTTCACCACAGTGTGTTGGTGAAGAAGAAATCATAAATTTTGTGAGGCCAACCTAATACAAGTTATAACGGCCAGACCACCTGTTTAAAAAGAAGCCGAAGTATGCCACCTAATACATATGAGGTATGTGTCTTATTAACTTTACATTTTCTTTGAGAAAATAACATTGACTATGTTCTCTTCCTTTATAATGTTAACTGTGAGCAATTCAAGCCAATGCTACCTTGCTGTAAGTTAATGTTAGCTAAAGTTATTAAACTCTATTACTGTAACGTTAGCCCTTAATCTTAAACATATTTTAAAGGCAGGCAAATAGATTTTTCCCTCCAATTTTAATCTAGCAAATTAAAAGCTAATATGTTAGTCAAAGTTATCATGTATGTGCTTTATTTAGCAACTTGGCTGATGTGACATGGTGCTTGTGTTCTTTGCTTTGGCAACTTTAGCCACATGAAGACCCATTTTAGCCCAAGGACACATGGCAGGGAGTGGGGTGGACAATAGTGGCTAATGAAGACATGCTGCACGTGTGGAGGATAATAATGAGGACCAGCCACAAGGGAAAGAAATCCCTGTTTGACCAAAGAGAAAGAAGCAGATGAAATATTCCCCAATAAAACGAGGCAAGTCATTTTTGTGTTAATACACAATTTAATATTTTCACCAGGTTAAGGGGGGTTGAGGGGCTAGGTAAGTGGAGATTGGAGAGCAGGACTCAACATCCACCAGTTAAGTTAACAAGTTACGTTTTAGACAACTAATTGTTGTCAAATTTAAAACTGGTGTTTAATCTATTTATTTATTAATAAACTTCTTAAACCATAAGCCAGAGTATCTGGTTGGAAATAATTTTCAATGCTCATTAAGTGAAAAGATACACTCATGTGCCTAAAACAATACATTAAATTATGCATTCTGAATAACAGGCTGCATGAATTTCTGCCAAACAAATATTTTATCAGAATAATTTCGTTCAGCTCTAGTCATTATGCTACTTGTATAAAGAAATAATTGTATTGCACTTTATAACAACCAGTCAAGTTAACTAGACATTTCTCTGCCAGTCTACCATTCTGACA
>CAEGAE010014845.1:0-26490 GCA_903067095.1 Girardinus metallicus | reverse complement strand
TATATATATATATATACTTGTTGAGTTATCTGTGAAAACATTGGGTTAAAGTAGTGTTTCTCAATTCAAGTCCTCAACCATTGCGCTGCATGTTTTAGATGTTTCCCTTCTGCCACACACCTAACTTAACTAGGTGATTAAGAGTCTTCTGCAGCACTTGATGGCATCCAGAGGAGGTCATGCAGTCATTTGAATCGGATGTTCTGGAACAGACACACATCTAAAATATGCAGCACCGTAATTGAGAAACACCAAGTTAAAGAAAAGTTAAAGGCAAATATTAAGCTCAGTTCAAAACACACCACTAACCTAGAAGTCATACAGTTTACGACTACTCGTTGTTAGTCCATTTTAGCCCCTCTTTTCCAGCACATTTGCAAGAGTTGCGACATCTTTTAAAATAAATGACTATCAGGAGTCTCAGTTCAAGTCAAATGGGTCCAAACATTTTAACTTATACAATTTTCTGCTTTTATGTTTTACATTGCAAAGTGCTGTAGTGTGTGAAATGAACTGCCTCAATAACAACATCTCTTACAAAATGATTTCTTCTCTGGGGTATGAAGAGAATGCATTACGCAGCAAAGAATTCAATTAGAAACTCAAAACAATAATGAAAAAGCAGTTTCTTGATTTCTGTAAAACCAAATGTAGAACTGAATCTCAGAGCTCAGACATCTTTTTAAATTCCCAGCTAGTAACATTTTCAGTGCCACGCACCTGCTCAAAAAGCTTACATTTAATTTCCCTCTCTGACAATTTCTTTTACTGTCATACCAACAGCTCAGTGGAAAAATCAAGTGTCTCAGAACCTTTATTGTTGTTCATAATTTTCCTTTAATGTTTAATGGTTATTTTGCAGCAATTTCTCCAGTTCTATAATTTTTATTTTCTCTTCAGAGATAATAAACATAATGTGCAATGTTCATATACCAATAAACTTACACGACGCACACATAAAGTCCCTTAAAAGTTGATTTGAGTGGGTGTGCTGTGGTGGCACAGGGGTTAAGCACAACCCAAATGGAGGCCTTACTCCTCGACAGCAGGTTCAATTCCTGGCCTGGAAACCTTTGCCGCATGTCTTCCCCTTCTCTTGTTACCCACTTTTCTGTCAATTACCTATGAAAAATAGGCCACTAGAGCCAATAAAAAAAGAAGCTTAAGTAACTTAAACACCAATTTTGGTATGCAGTTTTTCATCTTCATCAAGGATTTAATTTGCTATATAGCACTGGCCCAAATCAGATAAATTGGCATAAAGTGCATCTTTATTAAAAAGGAAGGACTGGTTCTGCAAAAGAAAACATTCTCAATGAATGTTAAGTAATTGTCACATAAACCTAATAACTAGTTTTCCATTCTTGGCAGCAACAAGTTTTTGAGCTTTAAGTCTTTTACAAAAGTACTGAGATGTTTTGATTCATTATTCTTTGCAGAATTGTTTTAATTCGGACTCATTGGAGGGTTGTTAAGCATGAACCACCTGTTAAGGTTATGACAGAGGATCTCAGCTTGATTCAAATTTCAATTTAAACTAGGCCACAACCAAACATTATTTTTGTGTTTTTCATGTCAAACATAAGTAGTATCCCGCTGATAATAATATGTCAGGATTCTCTGGAGAAAAGCAGAATTTACAGTTACATCAATCATGAAAGGTTGTCCAGGTCCCCAAGCAATGAACAAACCCCAGAACATCACATTACTACAAGTATCTTTGATGTTTTTCAATATTTTTCTCTCCAATACTGTGTTCTAGTTTTTAGCCAAGTTTAGCAGGATGGGCATTCCAAAGACAAGACTTGACAGATAATGAGACAAGTGATTTTGGACTGATTTAGAAATTCTTGATTCTTTTGTGATTTTGGGGACAAGTTGTTAATACAGTTTGGGAATAATTTTGGTAGCTCAGTTACATCTAGGAAGGTTCATCATTGTTCAGTTTTTTCCCCCTCTACTTGTGGATAATGGCTTCTCTGTGATTTGGTGGAGCTAAGGCTAAAAAAGGTGTTGTGACGTCTACCAAAGTGATAGGTCTCCAAGACATTGCTTCTCATCAATTCTTACATTTCTTTAATTGTTGCTGTGCTGCCTTTTGAGATCCCTTTGCCTATGAATGCTTTGTTTTGCCGAGGTAGTGGAGTGTGCACAAACATGAAAACAATGTTTGGCCCATGTTGATTGCAATGAAATGTAATTAATAAAGAACTTACAGAAAACTGAGGAACTGGCACAAAAAAAAAAACTGATAGAAGAAGCAAAACAATGGAGCACAGAAAAGCCAGAACAGAGGAAACAGACAATGGAGAACAGAAGACTCTGGCAAGGAATCTAACAGCTTTTAACTTCTGGGATGCTTGATGAGTGGCATGAGAACCAGGTGTGACTAATCAGAAGAAATGTAAAACAGCTCAAGAATCTAATCATTAATCTGGGTGACATCACAAATAATCACATAATAAACACAAAGGGAGCAGAACCAGAAACAAAACAGGAATTTCTTGTAAGCCAGCACAGTGACCAGAGCACAAGCATGAACTAAGGTCAACCAAAGAAATAAACCAGGTTGGAACACCCTATGTGGCAGTATATATGGCTCAAAATAATCAAAGTACAAAAACAAGTGAGAAACAAAAACAAACTAACACTACAATCTCTGATTCAACTTATGTCTTGGCTCTAGTGGTATAACAGTAATCAGACTTGTCTGACGCCAATGAAATAGAACTCATCAGCCCAAACAATGGGGTTAATCACAGTTAATTCAAGGCTTTATAATATAAGGCTAGGTGGGTTTGAATTGTTTAATTTTTTTTCCTTTAACAAATGAAATCATTTGAAAATATCATCTTGCATTTACTCATCTTATCTTTGTCCAATATCAAAATGTAATGACATGAAATATTATAGTGTGACAAAAACCAAAACCAGATCCAATCCATATAAAGAACATTTATTTTTACAGCACTACGCTTTTATCTTCTTTCTTGAAGGGATGTTTTATTTCCCAGTGGATTATCTTAATCGCCATCTGAATTTAGTGCCAAGGGATAGTGGGAAGACTAACTATAAATATAAATGTAGGAAATTACATTTACTCTCATCCTCATAGAGTTGCTGTTGATTTTCTCAAGGGAGAAATCTAAGGATGCCAAACTATCATTGAGGTGTACGCTCAGTCTCATTTTCACATGATTTACAAACGGTCTACCAAGTCTTGAAAACACATGTAATCTAGTTTAGTATCATTAGACTTTGGCATTGATGGATTATTATATTATACCTATAGTGTTTCTTCAAAGATAGAAAGTTTAAGGTAAACACATTAGCGGTGCACCATATAGGAGGAGTTGTGCACACTTAATGAGGTAGATTTGTTAAGCAAAGATTTCACAAAGTGATTCATTATCAAGTGTAGAAGATACACATACTGTGCCGTTATATGAGAGATACTATTTGTTTTCCTATTTCCCTGATGCCCAGTACTGACAGTACACATACAGACAGAATAGGCACAAAACCTGTAGCATACAGCAGCGAAGTGTGCCTTAGTTACCATTTGTCTTGTTGATATTGCATCTGTGAGCTCTGGTGTCTTCCCACAATTTCCCCCAGCCTCCATCTCCAGCGCAATCACTTCCTCTTGTTCTGTCACTTCTACCACTACTTCTCCTTCCTTTTGTCTCATTTTCATCCTATGATTTTTTTTTTTTTTTTTTTTTGGTCTCATCTTCTCTTCCTTCAAATTCTACCGGTCTGCTCCACTAGCAGGAAGAAGTGAATGTGTGTTTCACCAGTCTGCGGTGTGTCTGCCACTTTCCAATTAGCTTGTATACCTGCTTCTGGCTGTGTTGAAGATAAGATAGAGCTGATACCACCGGACTACTGTTATCTCTGTTTTTCCCCCTGTCACACACGGACAGTCATATACCTTCACACATCCACACAAATAGACACAAGCACATCCCAGGAAAATGCCAGAGTTGCTTCCAGGGCTACAGATGCATGGGAGAGACAGATATGGTGGGCTAACAAGGGGTAGACAAGTGTTATAATAAATGTATCAGGGACTGTCAGACATTATCAATTTGATGTGCAACCCACTTGCTTGAAAAAAAATCTGTATTTTCTATAAGCACAAATTTCACTTGTTGCCCCATCTATTTATTTTGTTACTTAATTACCTTGGTTTTACTGTCTCTGAAAAGTCTGATTGTGCACATGCATGTCCATCGGGAATATGGGATAATATAATACATCTGGTAAGCAGTTAATTACTTGGTTCCATATGTTTGCTGCATTTTTTTTTATACTTTTACCACTTCTGCAGAAACCTGCAAATGATCTGATGAGCTGATAATACAAACATTTGACTTCTAGTCAAAATGACTGACTTTTATTGTGAAGTTTGTTGTCTAATCCTTTCCTTTTTGTTTCGGCTATGCGAGCTGCCTGCCAGCTTGCTTTGTTTGTTTTTCATTGTTCTTACTTTTATTTCCGGTTTTGATCAATAAAGATCTCAATTTCTTTTTGAAGTCTCAGGTCAAACAGTGTACACACAAGCCACATTCACCCTCACCCAGCTATTACATACACACACCTTAACTCCCATCACATATTAGCTAAGGCAATTCCTGCAGCACTTGCTGTAGACCCCTGTGTTCGAACAGAGTATGCTTGATACAGGCCAGAGGCAAGCTTGCAATGACCAAGCGCATTTTGTGCCGCCTGCGTGGAGTGAAGCTGTAGGGGAAACACATACCAATGAAACTGAGACTTAAGTAAGATTGGAAAAAGTCCTGGTACTCTGAGGGGTAAATTTTATAAGAGCTGGTGCTGCATAACCAGTGCATACCAGCCTACTTAAAGCACAGAGGAAAACATTTTAACATCAAACCTGAAACTTTAATTAAAAAAGTTGTACAACATACTTCTTTTTAGCGTATTAAACGATGTGAGTTCTGTCTTTTTTCAAAAGACATAAATGAGCAGCTGGCAACAGTGCAGTTGGGATGCTTACAGAATACTTTTCCCCTCCATGCAACACTTCCTCCAATCATCCATAAACATGAAAAACTGAGGCAATTTTGGAGTTCAGCATTCTTGCTTGTTGACCTTCTGATTAGCTGATAATACAAACTGACTCCCAAAGCTGCTTGAGCACTGTAGCTTGCTTTGATAAGAATGCTGCAAACAATGGAGGGAAAACATCCTAGCTTGAGGAACCACATGGCAAATCCAAATCTAAATGATCCCAAACCTCTCTTTCTGAATTAAGCTCTGTTAATCCCAGAGTTCTTAGAGGGACAAAAACACAGCAATATTTGTAGCAGTCTATGTCCTGACAATGTGTTTAACACAGGCACAGATGGCTGTAAAAAAGAGACTGAAAAATGGTTATTATGATATAAATACCAAACGGGTTTGTTCCAAGACAGAACAAGGAGCAAAGAGAAGAATATAAATATTGTTGTCAGGACATAAAATGAGGTGCAGCAGTAGTATGAGTAGATATTTCAACTCCAAGAACTGATTATTTAAACAACTCAAACCTTGATTGGATAATTCTGCAGTAAGTTCAGTTTGCTTAGATTACAATTTCTGGTTTGTAAAACCTCTACTCTATTTGTGAAAATAAAAAAGCGATACTTATTTTAACTAATAAATATTTCTTAAACCTCCCCTAGTTCTTGTAAGTTTAAAATTGAGTCTCATCTTTGGAGTTCAATGTATACCTTCTACTAATGGTGCTTCATTTAAAGATGACTTTTAATGCCTTTATCTTTTATACATATTTTTACCATTTGTCAAGAGTAATTTAAAATGAAAGAAGAACTCATATTAATGGTCTTGATATATCTAAGGAGGTAGCCTTAATTAGGACCCTGATCAAGTCTACTTGTGTTTTCTTTGGTTCAATTTTTGCATTTCTACATCAACAACAAGTCCCCTCATCCTTTTTTTTCTTTCACTTGATGTGCAAGTATTCAGGTGGGGTCACATTTTTCAGAGTATGTTTAGGTGTTTGCTGGTGGCAGAGTGGTGGGCTGTGCAGTGACCCCCATGACCTACCCACACTGTTGAATAATAAAAGGCTATTCAGACACTGGCAGGGTGACAGCATGAAAGGATCTACCACAGGGACACAGGCAGGAAAGCAGGGAGGGCAGGGGGTTGAAGGGAGTTGTAGCAGACATGGCTGGCTTTGTGGGAGGTAAAGGGCTCTTTATTATTTCTCTCAGGGTTCTTTGTAACTCTCCTGCTGCACTCTCCTCGAATTTCCTTATCTCATCTAGTGTTTTGTCCTAGAAGTCCAGCTTCCACATTTCTTCTTCCTCCCTTTGAGCACGTCTGTTTGTTGTCAGCTCAAGCTTAATTTTCCCTCTAGTCCTTATTTATTCCATCCAACCCCCCCGACTCTTGTTTTTATTCCTGTTATTCCTTCAAACTTCAACCACATATTTTTTGCTTCTATGTAATCCACTTACTCCTAACAACCTCTCATGTCTGCTTTCTTTATTCCTTGCCGCTTTCTCCTCCACCATCCGTTTTCACTACCTTCAATTATATGTGCGCCTCTCCCCTCTTTCTCTCTCTCAGCTCCTCCCTTTCTGTCTCATTAGTGATGCTGTCTACTAAGGAGGTGATTAGCCTGCCTCAGCTCTAATTAAAACACAGAAAGGGATCTAAATGAGACCTGTGATTTGTGGGTTTGTGAGTCCATGTGAGCAGATACATGTGTGGATTTCCATTTTACATTGTGCGTGTGCATCTGTGGTGTCGGGCCTCACAGGCACTTTGATTTTATATTAGTAGCCAACTAGTCATAGTGGTAGACTTAAATGTTTGAAAAGAAATGTATTTGTGGGGGGTGGTTGTTTAAATTGTGAGAGAAACCAGAGAAATGCAGTGAACAGAAAACATTTTGGTCTAAGGAAGACTATTAATATTAGTTTTATTCTCCTTGTACATTGAATTTTTTTTATTTCTTCTCTAGGGAGCTAATTAATTAATCACATATATTAGCATAAATCCACTGCATTTTCTGGGTCATACATTGTACCTGTGGCTGTGGGAAAAGTGAAAGAAAATGGGGAAAAAAATCTGCACAACAGGTATCTTCTGTGATGAAGCTGATTTAAAAAGTTCTCAAATTTTCATAGAAATAATGTGATTTATTTTCTTCCCTTGGTCCCCCTCCAGCACAGCTAAGAGTAGAAAAGAAAAACAAAAAAAAACTCTGCTTTTCTAAATTTTGTTCTAATATGTTTTCCCCAGATCAATTGCTTGGAGCAAAAAATAAAATGATTTTCAATGAAAGTGGATTATATAAATTCTTTATATATGAACTTTGAACTTTTTGTACACAAGATTGTTTTGTAGCCATAAATCATTAGCATAAGAAAACTGCTGAAATAATTAATTTATTTAAAAAGTGGCACTAATATTAAAGCTATTAATCACGGTGTGACGGCTCATTTGATTCTTAGTGCAAAACCTGTCTATGTAGAGCAATATTATTTTCCTTTTGCTTTTTCACATTTTACAATGCTGCAACTACAAAGCTCGATCCATTTCATTTCTACTTGACGTTATAAACCCACATTGCCTGTTTTTCAGCACAAAATGTATTGACAATTTGAAGAGCAACATGCATTTGTATTCACTCCCATTTTCTCTCATACCCCAAAACAAGATCTAGTTTAATCAGTTGCCTTCAGAGGTTGCTTAATTAGTGTCTAGAGCCTGCATGCAGTAAAACCAGCATCTTGTCCTATGCTATTTGTTTCAGGTAGAGGATCTGGGCTCTTGGCTGTTGAGAAACAATTGCTTCCTGGAGGCATGGACAGTGTTGAGGTTCTAAATTTTACCCATTCGGCCATAACGTTTGTCCACGACGTATCTAATGTGCCAGTTGTTATCTAATGTTGCCTGTGCTGTAAACAACCGTCCTCCACTGCGACGAGAGAAGTTCTGATCTGATCTGAATGATCTGTTAATCAAATACTTGGAAGCGTGATCAGCATCTGCTGAATGTCTTCATTCACTTCTTCCGCTGCCATTGATAAAACTACAGTCAGAATACAATTCCAAAACAACACAGAAAATCTACGCAATTGTTCACAGCTTCTCCTTCTGTTTGCTGATTGGACTGGTAGAAAATTTACCAGAGACAATCCGGGTCAGGGGGAACAAGCCCAAACTGTGCTGTAAGCAAGAATTTTTCCGAGCGGCGTGGCGCAGGAAGGCAATGGCCAGGCTAGTTAACTTGGGGTAATGATGCCAGATAGTATTATGGATGTGCGATGCACTGTCTTGTGGAGGCAGTGTATACATTCATTGATAATGAGTAAGTAACTTGCAGTCTAACTTAGCTACTTTTGAAATGAAGTAATCATTAACAATGTTACTTTTTAAAGGATTGATGAGTACTGATTACTTTTTAAAAGGTACGTGTTAACACTGTACAGTATGTATTACAATCCAATGTATATAATCTCAGAACAAATACAATTGTTGAGCTAAAAGTTTATTTGAGATCCTTAATGAACAAGCAGCACCATGAAGCCCAAGGAAGACACCACAGGTTGTGGATAAAGCTTGGAAAAAGTTTAAAGCACCGTTGACACTCCCCTCTATCCAGGGCTTGTGCAGGAGTGGGGTCATGAAAAAGGTAGATAAAATCTTTGCAGACCTCACACATGCTAGACACAAACTGTTTTGACTTCTACGTTTCAATCAGCACTATGGACCACAGTCAGAGTGCCCAGATCGATAACATGAATATTTGTACATTTAACCATGAGATTATTTTCTGTAACAATGTTGTAAAATACATGTGTAGTAAAAAACTACATTTTATTTTATGTTCTCACATATTTATATTTTGCATGTCTTCATTGAGAGCAAAGTGGAACCAATGTGAAATTCCTTACTTTGGTGATTCTGATTTTGATCTGTCAGAAGAAATCTTGCTCTTAAAAACTTGTTCTTGTAAAACTTGCTCTTGTAAGATTAAATGTAGAAAAGTTTGAAGGGTATGAATTCTTTTGCAAGGCACTAACTATTCCAGAAAACATCAAGTTCTTACTTCTTTTGTGTAAAGTGTCTCCCTGCTGCAGTAAGAATAAAATTTGCATTAATATTGCACATGTTTGGTTTCGAATGACAGACATAAGTAAAAAGGGCTAGATATTGACATGATAGGCTATATAGAGCTCTAATTATATCCTCATGCTTTATATCCTGGTGGTTTTTACCTAAAGGTAATAAAGAGAAATGTTTGCAAATTACATTTTGAAATGACATTTTGTACACCCCCACATTGTGTGAAACACACTGAGTAAGCTCCTTTTCACTTTATCATGAACACGAAAACACCCTTTATTGCCTATTGAGAAATGTCTGTGAGTATTTCCAAAGACCATAGTTGCCACAGCTTCCTTGACACTTTTCTCTGGCATTTGTTTTCCCAGGTTTTTTACATTTCAAAACTCACCCCTTCTTCTGATTTTAACTGCTACATTTGTCTAGGCTTCTTTCCGGTGGATCCGTGTTTTGTGGTAAGAATATCAAAGGCGATGTTGCACTGTGTCAGCATTTAGACCTTTTCTCACCTTCGAGCATAAACGCCAACGGCCAGAGAGACACAGACAGCTCACACCCTGACATCTGATCATATCAGGCCTGACTGAAATAGGGCATGAGGCTCACCCTGCTGTGAACACACACTTTTAAGAGAAGACACACACGTACACATTTTGATGTGTCTTTGCAAGCAGGTTCTCTTGCTTGTAATAAACAAACACCTTTAAAGGTCTTTCGGCTACACGTCCTTTCACAGTAAATCACATTACGTTCAGTTATTCAACAACAAAACAGAAAAACTAAAACTTAGTAAGGAACAAGTCTGCGTGTGTATGAGAATTATTTTTAAAACTATAATTAAGATCAAAATTAGCTTTTCAGAGAAAACCAAACATGCTGACATGATGTTTTCTAACATAAAGCAATGTTTATTGCAAGATATCTCAAACATAATAGAAGCAGGTGAAGTTTTTCAAAAGATTGGGCATTCATAATTTAAACAGAAACCCCTCAGGTTTTATAAAACCACTGAACTTAAGTTAAGTTCCAGAAGAACATTTTCTTCAGGCTTGTGAAGAGTTGGTGTGATGTCCATGTCTTTACAACAAGTCGTTCCATCACTGTTTATTAGTGTAGTCAAGCCTCTGCCTCTTTAAAACCAGGATGCTGTCAAGCGTTTAGCTTTACTGAGACAACAAAAATTGTAAAGCACTGATTTTAAATCTGCAGCAAGTGGAAATCCACTGCTTAATATCTTCACAGGGGTCTGGTTCTAATATTGTGACAACATTAATCCCAATCAGCCCTAATATTTTCCAGCATCTATGACTCGCCAATCATTCCCTTTATTTGAACTTTCTCAAGAATATATATCTACATATTCCTCCCTTTTTGTTTGGTTTCATACCAAACAAAGTTGGGTATGAAAATGACCACAGTACAGAACAGCTAAAGGGGAAAATGACATGAAGTTCACATTATTTTTCTGTAAGGAAAATTTGATTGTCTCTGACACCAAGCATGACACAAAATTAACTAGCAAGCCAAAGCAGGGAGCTCAGTAAGTTATAACAATTCTGTTGAGAGGAACCAGCTAAACATTAAAGAAAGCCATTGTTAAAGGTTTTTGGAAGGATACCTAAAACAATTAATCATAGTCAAATGGTTTAGAACACACTGCTAGCAAATACTACAGAAATAAACTAATGAACTTAAAATAGTAAACAAGTAAAAGAAAAGATGCTCATTCATCTGGAAAATAGAAATAACGTTGGAAGTTTTTGGTCTGATTTAATGTCGGACAGAGGAACAAACGATTAGGTGTTCTTTGTTCTTTTTTTTTTGGCCTGCGGCACATGCAAATACCTGATTTCCACTTTAGCTATGAACAGAAATGATGGCGAAGCTAAAAGTTATTACGATTATTAACAAGAAAGAGTTCTTGTCTTATACAGATAATGATTCACCAAAGTGTAAAAATTGTGATTACATTAGTGATGATACATAGATGATTAAAAAAAATAATGCTGTATGGCTGAAGAGGACACATTTATGACGCAACAATGATGATGATGGTATGGTTGTCAACGCAAAAAAAACAACAAATCTATGCAGATGATGAAGACAGATCTGCATTGCTCAACACTCCATCAAGTGTGCCCTCATTGTGTTCAAGCAAGAGCTGCCTTTCATTACTCTTCATTGAGCCAATGAGTTTGACGGTAGAAGAAAAGGTGGAAAGTCCTCTCATTTTCCTTTCCCCATCTCAAAAAAAAAAAAACTGAAATCAATTCCATCTATTGGACTGTGCTCCCTGACTTGCTGCTCAGCCTGCTATTGATGCAGCTTGCATACAAACCTGACACCTCTTTAGCTCGCTTTTGTTAGCCCTTCATTGCCCATGCCATATGTCTAGTGAGAAGGCTGCAGTGTGTGCGTATGTGTGACTGTGTGGACCTGGGGGTCACAGGAAGGTTATAGGGGGGCTGACCTGCTTACAAAGACTCCCTACCCCATCAGTGAGCTCTATGAATACATGGGGACAAGCAACGCTGAATGGCAGAGCAGAAGCCATGGAGAAGTCGATGCTGGTGGGAGAAAGGGACAGAGGGGGTGTTGAGATAGGGCATTAGCAAGATGGATGTTTGGGGGGGAGGATTAGGAAAACCAGAGAAAATGAAGCAAACAGGGGGTAGATGGAGAGAAGTGGGGTCAGAGCTGTGATTAAATTGAGAGCTGGGAAGAGAGCACATAAGATATAAGTAAAAACGTGCATACAATGGCTTACAAGTGTGTGGGGCACTATTGGATTGTGTGATTGTGGCTTTGAGTTACCTGCTGAGTTCTGTATGGTTGTGAGGGATAAGAGGTGATCCCTGTGCCACAGGGATCTACAATAGGCCAGCAGGTCTCTCCCTGTGTGAGGACAAGGCTCTCAACGTCCTATGCAAGTGCCTGTGTGTAGGAGTGTGTGTATCCCAGCAGGCTGTTCTCTATAGGAAAACTTGTCTGTGGTCCTGAGAGATTCTCATTAACTACATCTGACAGCCAAAGCAGGGAGCACACAGTGAGGTAGCAGGTCAGGAAGTGTTACGAACTGTCCTCATATTGCTTTTGAAGTTTCCGTGCAAAATGTGTGCTTCTGTGCTGTTTTGTGTACTGGAGTGATTTCAAAACACTATAGCATTAGTTAAAGCAATAAAACACATTTCTAATCCAGTAGCTTCTCACTTTGATGCAGATATACAAGTACCTATAGTATTTCCTTATAAAATGCCTGTGGATACAATAACTTGCAAAGGCATGAATACCCTAAGAACTTATTTGCATTATGTCATATTACATCCACAAAATTTTATTTTATAGTCACTTACCAACATAAAACACCACACGATAACATGATTGATTCAGAGTGACTCCTTAAGTAAATACTTTGGAGAACCACCTTAGTTGCAATCTAAGGTGGTCTGCTAAACCACCTTAATTGTTCCACGTAGTGAGACAATTTTGAAACTATTTTTCTTTTAAAAATAGCTCAAGCTCTGTCAGAACAAAGTTCAGTGTTATTTCGCCTGACCAGAGCCTCTCTTTCCGAATTCTTTTTTATATCTCCTGCATGGCTTGAGACAAACTTCAGGAGATTAAATATCTTGGTTTTCTTTCAACAGTTTAAAAAATATTACAAATGCAAATTTGTGAAAAGTACAACTAATTTCTGTTCTGCTAACAAATTTTTCCACCCAGAGCAGTGGGTATTTGCGGCATCTCCAAAGTTACCATGGACATCTTGGCTGCTTCTCAGCTTCTCTGCTTAGGTTGTTTTGGTGGGTTTGCAGTTGTGCCATACTCCATGTTGGTTGATCATCTAATCTGATCAGATTAGATGTTCTAAGAATTGGACATTTATTCTTTTAGAACTACACTGCTTTATACTTCTCCACAAGTTTATTTCTGACCTGTCTACTCTGTTATTTGGTTTTCATTATTTTTTTCTGTTTTCGTTTACATTATCCATATGTGGACTCTAACATATTTGTGCAGTTATTTTGATTGATGTATCACATAATGTACCAATAAAATTTAACTAGGCTTGTGAGGTGACAACATGTGAAAAAGATCAAGTGGTAGAAATACCTTTTCAAGGCGCTGAAGTTCTACTCCAGCAAGTTCAACTTAAACCCTTTAAACCTATGCAGATAATTACAGATAAGCAAATATCTGCAGTGTGTACTTACAATTTAAACGAGACCAACAAAGTAAAACTGTTTTGGCTGATAAGTTCTTCTGATTTGCCTAATAGCACAGATACATGTCAGGCTCTCTGATTTTAATGACAGCAAGCGGCTAAAGGATTGCCAGACAGCAAGAAGTACTAAGAACAGAAAATAGGGCAAGCCAAAAGCAATAGAGGCATTAGGGATTGCTGCCAGTTCTGCTCCCAGTAACCTAGTGCAACCACCACCACAGTTACTCCATAATGATCACACTATTACGAGACATTGCATAAGATAGATGCTACTACAAGGGGGCATTATCACCACACCAAGAGAGCGCTATCTGCTTATTACGTGTGTATGTATCTGAATTTGATGGGGTTGGCAGAATGTGTTTGAAAGTGGGACAAGATGATCTGAGAGATGAGAGCTGGGAGAATTGCAGAGAGGTGTGATTGTGCTTCATCGCCTCTGTGCGTGTGTGTGTACCATAGTGAGCTGCCCTCTATTTAGAATGGATGGTTTACACTCTGGAGTCATAACAGAGGACCATGGGGAAACAAAAGCGCCTTTCACATTCACAGCCTCTGCTCCTAGTTGCTACCCCTTTCTCATTGAGATCAGTTTCCCTTCTCCATCTTTTTTAAACATTGTCTTACAACACTAATATATTGATTCTGGACTAAAACATATGATTTGGTTCGCAATGGCTGTCATTTATTTCCTCTGGATTGCATTGCTCTTCCATACCTCTTTATCTATTTTCAATGATTCTGCCTCTAAATTTTTTTGTGTTTTTTTTTTTTTTTTTGCATTTCTCTAGCTCCAGTTTCCACCAGGTCCCCAGTTCCTACCACCACCGCCCCCTGTCACATCTGTTTCCATGGACCTGATCCACCAGCATGAATGCCAGCATCCTCCTCCCTATTATTAGCAGAACACAACTCTCCGACCGTTCACCTCCCTGACTTCTGCTCCCTTTTGTCATGCAGACTTGCTTGAGCCCAGTAGCTCTTTTACAGTGAACAAAACCCAACATTGCTAAATAGACAGCAGAACAGTTGGTCGGTTTATTGTCTTGCTCAGAGTGCATGTTTGCACTGCTGCTTTGGGTATTTGTGAATGAGCATATGTGCATGTCTGAAGTGGTCATTTGTCTACACCAAATGACATAATGAACCCTTCTGCTCAGCAGCGGAGAAGAAGCTTTTTTTTTGTTTTGTTTTTATTCACCACAACAATATTAAAGACTTTTTTCCCCTGTGATGACACATTTGCTGCTTGCTTTATCCTTATGAAAAAATTCACTACGTGAAGAAAGATATGTCAGGCTTCATAGTGTGGTGGGTAAAGGAGCTTATTAGGAGTAAAAGAGTCAAAATTGGGTCAAGACTTGTTTGATCTTTGTAAATGTAAGGGCTAAGGCAGTCAACTGCTTAGACCTTATAAGAAATGTCTTGGCATGTATGTGCACACACTCACATGCACACATACTATAAGTGAAAGCTAATTAGAACAGCATCCATTTCACGTTATGCTCTCTGCGACTATAATGTAAGCAAAGGCAGAACACCAATTTTGTTTTCAGCAAAACAAAAGCAATCTAATTAACTGTTGTCAACTTCAAAAGATGTCCTAAAATGTAAGCCATACAAAGAACACATACAGAATTACACTATGTTGTTAAAGGTTATGATCATGATTTACTATCATAAAAAATTGGCAATTTGGCTTAAGTTTAAAATTAGTAATTAAACAGAGTTTAGAAAATAATATTTGTCTGCGGTTTTTTGTAATGCAATTGCAGCTAAAATAATTAAAGACTAATGTGTAAAAAGAGAAACTGCCATATTAGTTTATGGGAGAGTTGCTATATTGCTTTCATTTAAAATAATACTTTTTTCTGGTTTTCTAAAATGCTGTGCTAGGGAAAGAAGCATTCACATAGTAATAAAAAGCAGATAACAAGCAGAGCTAAAACAGGATTCAGTGAGCAGTTTGGACTCTGAAATAGTTGTGGAAGTAAATGTGGCATTAACTGTAAACAAGGTGCTTATGAGTCAATAAAATGCCATTGAGCTTTAATTGGGGGAGTGATCAGTAGACTTTGATGATGATAACTATTAGGCAGCTGTGATAGATTTGAACCTGAAAAAAAAATAATTTCACAAGAGGTGGCAATTTTCAAGTGTTATTCAGTGGCAAGAGGTTTACAGGACCTTCTCTTAAATTAAAATGATTTGAACCTGACAAATTCTGAGCAAAAGGTAAAACATTGTAGAATTTTCCCCTATAAATACATAAATAATGTTAGTTTTGGTCTCTTATTTTTTGCTCTAGATTTTTTTTTTTTACTAAGTTCTGGCTTGTTAAATCCTGTGCAGCTTTTCTAAGGTGGTTGGAGTGCACAGGAATGCATCCTGTACAGATGTGGCAACCAACCATGTCCACGCTAACACCTAATACCTTGCAAAAGTATTCACAACCCTAAGCTTTGTCATATTCTGTCACATTGTATGACAGAAGTTTGTGTCACATAATGTATGGTACATCATGATTGTGAAGCTGAATTGAAAAAAGACATATGGTGTGCAAAGTGTTTTACAATTAAGTGTCTATCTTGAGTGCTTCCTGGTTGTTCCATTGGATCTTCACTCTTTTATTTCAAATACTTTGTTGTGATGTACAGAACAAAAATTGTGGAAATGTTATCACTGTCCAAATATATAGGGACCTAATTGCATGTTGTAACAGTTACGTTAGTCATGCTTAACTGGCTTAAGCAATCATATTTGCAAAAATGAAATGAGTGCAGTCTAGGCCAACATCTTTTATGACATTTCATACAAAGATTGCTCAAACTCTAAAGTACTTTAGCAAAACTTAAAATGAGTTTTTTGTGCTCTAAGAACAGTGCGTGTGGCACTGCAATGACACTGCTTTAATTTCCTCTGTGAAAGCCAATTTCACTATCGCATTTTCTTGATGAAGGCGTCCTTCAAAAACCATCAAAATTATTTCAGAATACAGTCATTCAAGATCACATGCGTTTCACATGTGCAGTCTGTGCCTAAAATCTTTTCCTTTTTAAATTCTCAGCTGTTTGTTATGTGTCATGCTTTACTCTCTTGCACTTTTTTCTGATAAAACCAGTTGTTTTTTGAGTGGCTTAACAAAGAAGTACTACATGATGAGGCTTCCACCTCATTGGTGCCGTGACAAACACAGAGACCCACTCTGAACTCTGAGAAAGAAAAACAGACCCATCTCACTGTGTGTGATGAATATACTCATGTGAGATATATTCACTCGTACAAACACACTCACACATACTGTAAGAAAAGACACATCGTCCAAATTATTCTTTGATTTTTTTCCCCTCTTTCGGTCTAATCAATTTCTCCTCTTTCTGTATGACTCTCCAGCTTTATCTCTATTTGCCCTTCAACTTTATAATGCTCATTCTTCCTTTTTCTCTTTCCTTTTACTCAGTCTTTTTTCTCCCCTCTCTGGTTTATTTTGTGCATTAAAATTCCACTCCACTCTCCAATCCTCCCACCCACATCTGCCCCCTCCGTTTTACTGAAAGCAGGAATGATACACTGGGTTTAAGCTAAATTCCTTGTCTGTCTCACTAATTGCTTGCTAAATGCATGATGGAGAAAATCATTTTCAGCCAGCAGTGGAGTGAAAGAGCCTTTCAGCATTGTTCCGGTTGTCAAGGCAACGCAATTAAAAAGCCACCAAGAACAAATGTGCACTCAGGATAGGAAGGTTTTAACACAGGCATCTCAGCCGCTCCCTCATTCTCTTGCCTTGTTTTACTTTCTTCTCTTTTTGAATTTCTAATTTGGTCCGTGTTTTGCTTCTATTGTCAATTTTAAACAGCCGTGTTCTTTATTTTTCTTTAAAAAGAAGACATTTCTTCAAACTTAAAAAAAGATGTCTTCCCTTTTGTAAAGACAGTATTGAAGGAGCAAAATGACAAGCTGACAAATTTATTTTTACAACAAATTAGAGCATTTGTAACATAGCACTTTGATGAAACAATACAAATCCATTAAAAGAGACTGGTTAGAAGATGAACTGTCTGTGTTTGTTGTTTCTGCACTGTGTCATTCCAAAGTAAAATTCATTTCATTTCAACTCCCTTCTTTTTATCAGTGCAGTGTTTTTTTCGTATAAATATTTCTAGGTAGAAGACCACAAAAACAACAACAACAACAAAATACACTTTCTTGATACACTGGTCATGCACAACATTAAGACCAGTGACAGATGAGGTGAGAAATATTGATTATATCTTTATAGTTGCACTTGTTGATGGGGTGAGAGTAAAGATTTTGCTCTCATGAATTGTGGTAGAAGTAGGAAAAATTTGCCAGCATATCATTTTCATTGAGTTTGACTGGGGCCAAACTGAGAAGAACCAGGAAAAGAGTCAAGCTTCATTGATACACATTAGTGTGACTGTGGAGTTACTGTAGCTCAAATTATTGAGAAATAAGCTGCGCTTCAAATGGAAAGGAGTCACGAAAAACGGCTTGTTCAATGTGGGATTGCATAGCTGTACACCGGTCAGGTGCTCATGTTGGTCATAATGTTTTTCCTGATTTGCTGCATTAAACCCCCATATTTGTTTCTGTCATATTCTTGCAGATTTTTTTGCTAATTATGAAACCATTGTGTATGAAAGTACAATAATGTAATGAACGAGCTCAGTTAACTGATCCCATAAGATGCAAAAAGTTTGGAAATCTTAGAAAAATAACCCTTTAGCCATTCTCTAAGGAGACAAACTAAACAAGATCATGTACCCAGCAGCCTTTCTGCCCCATCAGAATGATGTATGTGCAGGTGTTGGAGCCTATTTCTTCTACCACCTGTTTATTGTTTTTCTGCCTGGCAGTGGAAGATGTCAGCTAGAGCAATGATGACAATATTCAAAACATTACAAGGATCTGTAGAACGAATTCATGCCACAGATTGTTGCAAGAACAAGAAGACGTGTGTGTGAGTTGGCGGGGGGAGGGGGGGATGTTGAAGCTTAAGGGAGAGGGTTATGCCAAATTCGAAGTGTTTCTGTCACCGGGCCCAGATGTTGTTCGTGCTCTACTTTCCTTTTCTCTGCTGAAAAGACACAGTGACAATTTGAGAATTGTGCAAGTTCGTAAACAAAGCTTTGGTTGTTTTCATACAACATGTAGTGTGTAAGAGTGTCAGAACTGGGTTAAATTTACGATGAACGTTCTACTCAGAGGATGAGATGTTAAAATGGTGTGACATAATGTGATGAACTATTCAATAATTACAGAACCAAAAGTGAAAGCCTCCCTAGATGCATTTTGCACTGATATTCTCTATAGTCTCTGCTTTATCGTTATCACTTTTCCCATAAAATAATGCATAATAATATGTTGGCCCCACTTTTGCTGTTATTACAGTTTCAAACCTTTATTACTTCTTTCAGTCCCCTGAGATTTATTGGTACCTGACACCAAGATGTTACTAGCAGATCTTTTAGGTTCTGAAAGTTACAAAGTGGGGACTTTTACAATGTATAAAACCTCAGTCGTTCTGTTCACAAAATGAACTTCTTTTGGTAATTCTAACAACCTCTTTGGTATTAAAGAAGTTCAGATAAGGGTTAGGATTAGAAAAGATATTGTCAAATTAAATTTATCTTGGGTTGCGGGAGTACTAAACCAAACCAAACCATATAAAAACAAAACAAAAAACCCCACAAACAAACAAAAAAAAAAACATTCGGTTTACTATAGCTTATAGAAATGCCCATTGGGAATGAAGTGGTAATTCAGGAAGGAAAAGACAATCTATGGGGTTATTCTAGTTCTTGAGCGTTTCAGTATTAAACCAAAACTGAGATAACCCCAATGACATCACTGCAACATTAAGTCTGACACTTTCAATTCCTATGAAGTTCTGAAAGATTATTTCATGTATTTAAGTGTTCTGTTTGTAACTTTGGTTTATTCCTGTAACGTCAGTTTGAGTTTATAGAAAAGTGCAAATATAATACTTGTAGTCGACAATTGAGAAAACCAGTAACAAACATTACATTTTAATAAGTGTTATCAACAAAATTATTGATGCATATCAAGTAAATTCGTCAATGTTTCATTGATTATGGTTCAGCAAAAAAGCAATGTGATCAAAGTGTGGCCTTAAAATATATTCACAGATGTATCACCTATTAACTCAAAGCTATCAGTGTGTGTCTTTTTATTTGGTCCACTTTTGCATGCATACATACAGACAGATGCATATACTGATAGATGAGTGTGTGTCTGACAACATCCACCATTATTTCAGTGCATATATTTGTAAAAGGGATTGCAAGACTTGATTTTCTATTACTATCCTCTTCTTCAGTTTTAAAGGCTAATTCTACTGCAGGGAGTAAGGATGTGCACATTCAAGGCGCACACATTTTGAACACCACCTTGGAGATGATGAATGTAGGACTTAAGGCAGTGCTTAGCACCGGGGATCCAACTTGGAGACACAGAGACCCACTTACCACTTTTCTAACTGGGTAAAGTGGAAGCGGAGGCCACAATGGAGCAGCAAGTAGAGACAAAGATAGGTGGTTTGCACAGATGGTGGCTAGACCCAAGGGATGTTGCTCGTTGATGTGCTTGTGCATCTGTATGTGAGTCGATGGTTAGTGTCTCGACCTGCCAGTGTGGATCCTGTGAACTGTTGCCAACTCTCATGACAGGAGTTTTATCATTCTCATTAAAGAATTTTGCTCATGGGATCTATAAAGGATCTATCTATCTAATCTTGGACAAAGCATATTGTCACACTATTGCATATCTGCCTTTCTTTTAAAGGACATAGAAAGACATGATGCCATAGGAAATTAATTGTTTTGCATAAGCCTATGGCACAATCAGATTTATGGATTGAAACAAAGACATTTTTACCCTTTCCTTTGTGTTCAATTGTGAGATTGTCAACGAAAATATCTGCACACAAATATTTACATCAACACTCTTGTGCTATATGTTTTGCTTCCCAGGGGATAAGCATTGAGAAAACCAGTGACAAATATTACATTTTAATGTGGTGACGATGGTAGGAGTTTGCCCTGCAATCGGCAGGTTGCCAGTTCAATCCCTGCATCTGCATCTCCCTCCGCATCCGTCTTTGTGTCCTTGGGCATGACACTTCACCCAACTTGCCTGCTGATGATGGTCAGAGGGCCGGCGCATAGCTGCCTCTCTTCTGTCAGACTGCCCCAGGGTAGTTGTGGCTACTGTCTAGTAGCTTGCCACTATCAGCATGTGAATGGGTGAATGACTGATTGTAGTGTGAAGCACTTTGGGGTGCTCTGGAATTGATAAAGTGCTATAGAAGTACAAAGCCATTTACCATTTCTAATGATCTGCTCTTAATTAAAATGTATGTATTGTTTAGGATTCAGCAGTTAGCTGAGATAAGGACAATGATTTAGTAAGCCAACATGTTTTTAAAGGAAAAAAGTGCTTTCCACTTTTGAAAGTACATGAAAGTTTTAATCAAATTGTTACATTGGAGATCATTTGGAGTGGAATTATTGTCAATAATTTAATCACACAAGAATTGCTTGTGTGGCTAAGTGAATCTTCACCTTACATTTTACAAAACGGTGGTGGGTATGAACAATAAAATATAATCAGTTTGGTGATAATTTCTAAAAGTAAATTCCAAGGCCTGCTGCTGAGAGCTGACTGCACAGCTGCACAGGATGTTGTGTTTGTGTGCAGTGTCAGTCTACCCCAAATGTATCATCTGATGAAAAAAAAAACAACATTTTGGTTTCATCAGAACAAATAACTTTCTTCTACTTGAGCAGGGAGTCTTTGACATGCCTTCTGTCAAACTATTTGCGGATTCTTTTACAGTGGCTTTCTCGTTGCCACTCTCTCAAAAAACTGACTGATGATGAACCCGCAGCAACAGTTGTTCTCTCCAGTCATAGGTGTCCTGGTGATCTCTCTCACTAGTCTTAACAGTCACTCCATTTGTGAGGATAGCCTTAGTGAGGCAGACTTTTGGGCCAGATACCATCCATTTCTTAATGACGATTTTAGTTAATCCCAAGGGGACACTCAGTGCTTTCAAGATTTTTTTAATATTCATACCATGACATATAACGTTCAATAACATTTTATCTGATTTGTTTGGAGAGTTTTTCTTTTGTCTTTATGTTGTAAATGGTAGCCATGAATACAGATGTGTGACACAGACACATGTTGTTATAGAACAATCACCTGAGTCACTGCACTCAGGTGATATTTATTCCACTCATTGGAAGACTACTAGCTCCAACTAGCTGGATCTCTGTTGAATTAGCTCAGTGACTTCAAAGGGTGTGGATATTTAGGTAATTACTTGTTTGATGTGAAATATTTTCTATAGAACTCGGTTTTATTTTTGACTTTAAAGGGATTTTTGTCAGAGCAACAAAAAGGTGAAAACATCCAAGGATGTAAATAGTTTATATAGGCACTACATACACACTGTATATAGCATTTAGCAGCTCTGCACACTTTAAAGATGAGTTATGCCATCAAACATTTAGATGAGCTGTATCCATTGTCCATACCTATTTACCCTTGCAGGATTGCAGAGTGGTTTTTGCCTATCTCCAGCGGTCACTTGGAGAGAGGAGGGGTATACCATGGACAGAGATCACAATCTACATAATATAGGCTGCTTAGCTCATATTAGTGATAACACTTTTTAATTGCATTTTACAGTACTTCAAAAGATGATATGGTTTATCCAACACATTCTAACGTCTATCTAGTTTTATCAACTGCATACAGCATTTATTCAACTTTATTTTCCGTTAAAATGTCACTGAATATGCCGCAGAGGGAAGTGTAGTATTTTCATGATGCACACTTATTTCAAGGTACTGTCTTGAGCTTCCTACATGTGTTCTATAATCAATCAAGTTTATTGCCAATAAATATCCAAATAAAGAAAAAGATAAAAATTGCACAATGTCTTTTCTTCACACCAAGCTTCGAATCAAGTGTTTAAGTGCTTTATGTTTCCACTCATTACAGTTTTAGAAAGGGTATATTCAAGACTCTTATTTTAGAAAATGAGGATAAAGTGTCACCCAGTCTGTTCTCACAGTCATTTTCCTTTAACTTCGCTACTTAAAATGTTTGTCCTGAGGCTAATATTAATATCACTGGCTTAGTAGGACAAAGGCACAATTGTAGTGTGTAGTTCTAATTTATGCAGCCCTTCTGATGCTGTTTAGATCATCACATTCTCTGATGGGGGTCACATACAAAGACATATTCACACGGAAATAAATATCTTCATGTCTCAGAGGCCACTAATTCAAAAGGTACAGGTGGTTAGAGTAACCAAATATAGGAGTCGCACTACTTTACTTACTTTACTCAGGTAAAAGTAAAAAGTACTCATCCAAGAAATTACTCAAGTAATAGTAAAAAAGTATTTTATAATAAAGCTACTTAAGTACTGAGTAACTGATCAGATTATATTTTTAATATTTTAAAATGATATTATTTTTAAAATAACAAATATTTTTAAAATAATAAATAACATGATTACAAAATTAAAATCGGCCAGAATACAGACTTTTCCAAATAATCTTTTTAAAAAATAAAAAATGGAACTAATATTTACATTCTCCAATACAAATAAACTTTATGTAAGAACAAGGTAAAGTACTTGCATTGCCAAATGTCACATTAGGAGGTAGAAAACAGCATTAGAATAACAAAGATTGTCTACAAACACAACTTTAAGAAGTGTCTGTATATCATTCATAATTTGTTTTATTCCTTTATTCAGTGAAGTTACTTCCAGTGGGAAGCGTATCCAAACATTCATTTCAAGTAAGAGGAAAGATAAAGAAATATTACTCAAGTTAAAGTAAAAAAAATGTAGTAAAACTATTGCTTAAGTAATTTTTGTTTCCCAAAGTTACTCAAGAATGAAGCAATGTAGCTTCTTTGAATGTAGCAATGCTTTTTGGGAACATTATTTCCAGTTCACAATAAAAGGCTATTACAGTTTTATATTGGTTCTATCCAACCATGGATGAATGGAACCAGTAGGCTTCAACCTTGAGTTATGTTCTTTAAGTATCTCCTTTATTCAAATGTTTTATTGTAAAATTTAGAAGGGTACACCTCAATACAACAAACATAATTAGTTGTAGTGCTAATCTGACTTCATTGTGATATTACATTTCTTGATCTGAATTAAACTGAGCAGACCAACAGAACATGGCTCTCAGTACATTCACAGTGTCTGTTGGTCCAAGGACCAACAGATAAAAGCTATTCTTTGTGCTGTCTAAGTAAAAAGGTAGTGTTATTATAGCTCTGGTTTTAATTTCTGGAACAAGAACTTCTAGCGGTGGAAAGAAAAGGAACTAATGCTAAACGAGTATTGGCCCTGAACTAATTGAGAAAACTGTGGTGTGACTTTTTAATTAGAGTCAAGCATCTCATATGTCCATAACCTTTTAATTCTATGTACAGAAGAATTATTTCTGTTTTACATTTATATTTGATGACAGATGTTAGGGTCATATTGGACATGTCTACAGTTTTTAGAGAAAGATAAAATTGCTGCTTAGTTGCTACATAAAGTAACAACAGCATTTATTTGTTTGGACAAAAAATACATTTGTGCAACTCTGTTTTTATAATGAACTCCAGTTTTTGTGCTACTTTTCTTACATCCTCATTACTCTTGCCCAACTTCATTACTAAATTATTCATGAAGCCTTAGGAGGAGTGCTAACAGTTTTACATATGCACAATTATGGAAACACATGCTTTTGGAGTTTTCTTGTTGGTGTTAGCCTTATATGTCCATCTCTTTACAAGTTTAAACACACTTTTAGCTTGTATTATTTTTAGTTTTTTTCATGCAAAGACTTCTACTCTCATGATGCATCTGTCTTTTATAACTGTTCCTACTATTTCATTAAGTGCAGTCTATTTTTTTATCATTTTTCACCAAGGTTTTTATCAGTATGGTAGATACGGATTCTTTCTCAGGAAAGCTAGTGTATTCACACATTACTACTGTGCTCTAGTTGTTTTTTTGTCCCTTTGATAAAAAAGGCATTTCAACTATTCCCGCTATTTGAAAGACTAACACTGCACATGGATGCTTGAGCTGCTCAGCAATAACTCAGTAACTTATTTCTTTGCTTAGATTTTATGTCTCTATTGATCTATGTAAAAGAATAGTGGCTCACGTCACCCCTTCTGTTGTGGTTGTACAAGATACAATGATTGTATTGTATTGTCACACGCACACACATGTACACTCACAACAATCTAAGATTTTTTATTGAATTGTCATAAGACATACGTGAGAAAAACCCTAACCCTATCAATAACTGACATTTAAAATAAATACCCCCAAAAAACATTGACCAGGCACTAAGTAAAGGATTTTGTGAGTCTATTAATTAGAAAATGAGTCATTATAGGACTGATTATGCATTCAGGTTTGTAGGGGCTGGTGGACCTGGGACATGAATTTATAGAGAAACGTCATGAGAAGAGAGCCAGTTTTTTTGTCAGAGTGAATAGTGAGAAGCTGGAGTTCTTTTCTCATCTACGATTCTGTGATTTTATGATGAGCTGCAATTAAGAGTAGTGGTAGCATTGGACCAGATCTTGTTGCAACAGCAGATGTGATGATATGCAAAAGTGATTGATATATCCTAAATATACTTAGGGAGACTTTGAAAAGGTTGAAAAGGGTAGATTGTAAAACTATTTCCAGACTTGAGAGATGAACTGAGGGCCACAGTCAGAAAGGATTTCTTGGGGGATGCTATGGAGACAGAAAATTTTCAGTAACACTTTATTTGACGGGTTTTACTGATTACACTTTAAAAATTATGTAGCTTTATGTTATTAAAGCTGAATTTTAATCACGAATACTTTTATAACAAATTTATGTCAGATCATGATTTCTTGGTTAATGTCAAGTTGTCATAACAAAGACATTTTGAATAATGTCAACTTTGTGTTAAAAGTGTCATGATTTAACGAATGACACTTTATGACAACAGTCATAAATATTCATGTAGACTTACTCATGTTCATAACAGATGTTATGTCATGTTTATGACGGTGCCATGACAGTCTTATTCAGAACCTGTTAAATAAAGTGTTACCAAATGTTCTTTGCGTGTAGTAGTATCAAGACTGTGGTTTGAAGGGAGTTTTTAATTTTTTTATTGGTATTATGTTGAAGCAGGTTGGCAAGTGGTTGATTTTCTGTTTCATTTGGGGTGTAGATGTGACTGGCGTCCCTTCCCTGACATTTTTATGAATTGAAAGCTACCAGAATTTCCAGTTCATGAAGTATGGTACCTCTGATTCCAGGGTGGCAAGTGAACTTGTGAATCTGGGGGTTAAGGCATGCTCTGGCTGAGGGTGACGTTTCTTGTCAGAAGGTGAATGTTGAGAAAGGACAGCACTGATCCAAGAGTCAAAGGCGAACTGGACAAGAACAGGTGCTTGGGAGAATTTTATCTTTAGTTCGTGATATGCAGTGTTGGCTTCTGGGGTCAAGGTGGAGGTGAGGGAAAAGAGTGGTGAGTCAGTGCATTACTGCCTTGATGTTGTCCAGGTCCAGAGAAACCTGTTCACCTTAAAATAATGTAACCCAGGAATCTAATTAATGATTGTTGGAACTCATATTTTACTACTGTAACATTTAATCTGTTTTTGAGGAGTCATTAGAGAAACAGGCCAAAATGTTTTAGGTAATCAGCTAGAGTCTTAGAGTAGATGAAGATATTATAGAGACAAAGACAAAGGGTGTGAAAGACAGATGGGGCTAAAAGGTATGACGAGAGACTTCAGTAGACCAAGAGGTATGCGGAAAGCTTTCCTCCATAAATCTAGTTGGTGTATGAAGACTAGGTGGAAGGTGTTACTGAGGTCAGGTTTTGTGAATATGGTAGCTCCATGAACTGGTTCAAAAGCAGAACAAATGGCTGGTAAAGGATACTTGTTTTTAACTGTTGACAGGTTGAGTCCTCTGTAATCTATGCAGGGTCAGATGGAAATTTCAAAATGAGTAACTGCAAGTCTCAACGATATTTTTTAGGCTGGTAAAGTCTACGTTCTGACACCCATGTCACTTTGAC
>CAEGAE010014844.1:0-13158 GCA_903067095.1 Girardinus metallicus | reverse complement strand
TATATATATATATATATATATATATATATATATATTATACAAGTGGCTAACTCCAGCAAGAGTTAGAAAAATTATTTGAAGCTCTTTAGTAGTAAAGTATTTTCACAAATAAAAATGGTTGAGTACTAAGAGTGTCAAATATGATGATATACTCCCAATGAATAGAAATTTATTTGACAACCTTCACTTCAAATCCACTAAGTGACTGTAAATACACAGTCAACACAGTTGATTAAAATGAGATGAAATTAAATCACTTTTGACTGGCTTCAAGACCTCTTAACAATATAACACACAGGCATAAATCAGTTAATAAAACTTCGCTCTCAGCATAAAATGGAGCAGCCTGTCTGACTTCATAGTGTGCATTCAGCAACTGTACAAATAACTCGCACAACTTTGTCTCCACTATTGGATCAGCAGCTGCCCCTCTGTGTTTTTTAGCTGCAAATCTTGCATGTTGCTTGTCTTTCTGTGGTTTGCAATGAAACCCTGCGATTTATCGTCAGTAGCGTTGCTCTACTTCCAAACTTGAAGCCATTCTAGGCTTTGAGAACTTTAAATCAAGCCATTTGACAGGCGATCAGATGCTTCACTGTTAGTCTAAAAACCTGTTTTTAGACTTTTGGTTAGACGGAGCCAATTGTTGAACAGAGCTAAACTTGTTTGACATTTGGAGCATGCACAGGTGCACGCAAGTACCTGCGGACTGTATGTGGGGGACTGTAGATACACATCAGTGTGACTTGGCTGTAGCTTTTGTTAAAATGAAAGAGTCCACAAATAATAATTTATTAATAAAATCATGTCAGAAATAAGAGAATTGTAATAAGTAGAACTTTGAACTGCATGGACAATACCTAACCTGCGCCTGCTGTTCTTTTGACCACAAATTAAAAAATACAGACGTGACAAGTAGCATATTATTATGTTGGATTATGTCATTACATCAACATCGGAATTTATTTTTGAAAGTAATCCTTCTACTTGCTTTATTTCCACAGATGATGAGTGAAAAGGTTGGAGGTGCAGAAGGAACCAAACTGGATGAAGACTTTAAAGAACTTGAAAGGGTAATTACAGCATAATTAACTGGATGATCTTGCTCAAATCAAATAAGGCTACTGATGATTCTTTGACAAATGCTCTCTTTTTTTCTGCGTTTTTTTTTTTTTTTTTTTTTTGTCTTCTCATGTCCCTCCAGAAAGCAGATGTAACCAGTAAAGCAGTAGTGGATGTCATTGGAAAAACATCAGAGTACCTGCAGCCCAATCCTGCGTCCAGAGCTAAGCTCACCATGCTTAACACAGTGTCCAAAATCCGTGGGCAGGTGAACAGTCCTGGTTATCCCCAGCCAGAGGGACTTCTGGGAGAGTCTATGACTAAATATGGACGGGATATAGGGGAGGACAATAGCTTTGGTAAGACTTGTGGAACCGTTTTGGGGATGTAGTGTGGACGTTTATCTATAGATCTATCAATATGTATTATTTTATACGCTTACAAAACAACCTCATGTTAAGTCTGGGGACATTTTTGGATGAAACGGGAAATCAAAAACACTCTGGAAGTGAAAAACGCTCATACTTCTCATTCTCAATCTGTTTGAAAAGCACATTCAGCTGGCATTTGGTGGTGAACTTCCCATCTTTAAAAAAGAGCTCATTTCATATCCACACAGCAACAGAAAACAGAATACAGTTTGTTTTTATTGTTTGTTGTACTTGGTCAACATTGCATTTTTAAAAGCAGACCTAGTTTTTCTGTGGAGTTAATGTTTTGCATTTCACTCAGTTTTACAATTACTTTATTTAGAACTCATCTCTATTCAAATTTAATACCAAACTGCATATGGAAGTAGAGAAAAGCAACTAGATGTTCAAGTTGAACTAACGGCAGAGTCTGTATTAAGAATGTTAAATATGAGTAAAAAACACAGATGTTCTTCCAGACTGGCTAGTCTTTCTATGAAGTACAAATCATTTTCCTTGGAACTTCAGCATTACGACAATCACAAACTAAACTGCAGCTGTGCAAATCAATTTTTTTTTCTATGTAACATTGTTCCACCCTTACTCGGGAAGGAACTTGTGTTTAAGGTCTGTAGTTGTACATTGTGACTGTGCAAATATCTACTGATTTAATATTGACCCAGGGCAGTCATAATTTTTTACTTTTCTACTTGTGTGTATTCTATAGGTGGAGCTCTGGTGGATGTTGGAGAGGCGATGAAGAGGCTGGCTGAAGTCAAGGACTCCCTGGATATTGATGTGAAGCAGAATTTTATAGACCCACTGCAGGCGGTCGCTGAGAAGGATATCAAAGATATTCAGGTAGAACAAAGATGTGATAAGTTTATCTACATACAGGCTTTGCACTGAACTGCAAGGCTTGTGCTTTGTGAGGCAGGTGCACTGGGAAAAATAGCACAAAAAAAAAATCACAGAGGCAATATACTGTATAAGTCTTATTTCAAATGACATTTTTAATCTCACCCTCACCCCTGTGTGTTTGACTCACAGCACCACTTAAAGAAGTTGGAAGGCCGCCGTTTGGACTATGACTATAAAAAGAAGCGTCAAGGTAAAATCCCAGATGAAGAGATTAGGCAGTCCCTGGAGAAGTTCCACGAGTCCAAAGAGATGGCTGAGAGCTCCATGAATAATCTGTTGGAAACTGATGTAAGTTTGCAAATGCCTTGGCTTGATTTTCTGTCTTACATAAATGGATATCACATAAGTTTTAATTTTTCTCTTTTGAGCTGGTTAAAAGATGTCTAAGTTGACCGCAACTAATCATACAGAAGAGTCCATGAAACGACATGCTAAAGCAATTGGAAATAGTGAAGCAGTTTCCCCACGTGATCGTCCATTATGATCCACACAATATTGGGAATGTAATTTTTTGCGCTTTTTATGCTGCCTGGCAATGCAGTCTGGTATTTAATATGATTTTTTATTTGTCAAGAGTGCAAAGGTAGATAAAACAGAGAGCAGCAGATGGAAACATGTTGGAGCCTTTATAATAAGATGATGTTCTTCATCTTTGAGTTAACACAGCAAAGTTCAGTTTTTGCTCATCTAATTGAACATTTTGGTTACGCAGACCCTCAGATAAATATGTACTCACTGAAAATACTAAAAAAAAAAAAAATCTGTTGCCCATTTATCCTAAAGGTTTATGACTGGATCTGTGGCTGAGATTTTACAAACATTAAACGAAGGTGTCAAAAACTGATTTTAGGATTCTGTGTTTGTCTTTGTATAATCCAAGCCAGACTTGATACATTTTTTTGAAATGGAGTCGATCTTAGTTTGCAAAATAAAGTGAAATAAAATGCAATTTAATTAGGTAAATCCTTTTCTAAACTTTTATTTTTTTAAAAACTTCAGGAAAAATCTAAAGAAGTAGATTATATAATCTTCAACGAGAAATTTGTAAGAACCAAAATATTGAGCGATTTCAGACCACATCATGATTTTGACACACAATTAAGTTAGTAAAGTAAACTTATTGTATCTTACTAACTAAATTATTAGACTTTTTGTTGGAAGATAGCCATTCACATCAGTAAAAAGGATTAAGAACTTGACCGTGGCTTTCTCAGTTACAGCAAACGAAGTGAAAAAATGGTTTCAGTGTGGTGGATTAGATATTTAAAATATTCCTCCTGTGACCTTATTCCATATGTTGCAAAATGAATAAACATTTAATATAATCCAGTGCTTATTGCATATAATCATTTATAGCGGCATCTTAGACATAAATTTCAGTGCAAGAGTTTTGTACCTTTACACTTAAATATAAAAACTAATGAACAAATCTTATAAATTTGTATCGAATGTGATTTAAATCAGAAAAATAGAATGCGTTTTTGTGTTTCTGTGACTAATCCATTAACAAAGTTTACCCTTTATACATAAAAAAAAGCTCAGATGGGTGTTTTTTTATGCATGCTTCTTGAAACTGAGTCAGTACATCGAATCTTCAGGAACAGCTTGCTCCAGATGACCTGCCTCTTCTTTTTTTTCCATGGTGACTTGCTGTAGGCCAAGCTTGTCGAACCAGACATTTCACCCACTGTTTATTGTTTTCATGTCTCTTCCACATAAATTAAGGCTTTTTTGATTCAAATGATAAACACATGGGAATCTAAACTCGTAGCCTTATAAAACAAAAACTTCAGTAAACATGTAAAAACAATCTTGTGGAAAAACTGATGCTCCGTTCTTGTTACTTTTTATTTATCTTAATTGCTCTAAAATATTCTGCTGATTCACTTGTAGGTGGAGCAGGTGAGTCAGCTGTCTGCCTTTGTGGAGTCCTTGTTGCAGTACCACAGGCAGGCCACAGAGATCCTGGAGGAGGTCACAGAAAGACTGAAAGAAAGGTCAGCTCTTTCACTGCCTTTACTGTTTATCCTACTATTTAGAAATTTGTTATTATTTAAAAATAGCTGTTGAATTAATATGTATAGTTTCCATGTATTGAAACTAAATACAACTGATTTCATATATTTTTTTTATAGAATAAAAAAATTATATGTTTTTGGTGCTCATAGCATTTATTTGGGAGCCGCAATATTTAAAGTGGGCAGACACTGAGTGAAAATGAGCAGTTTTGCACCGACAACTTCTGTACCTGAGGCTCCCGCTCAGCCAGTTGAGCTCCACCCTTCTTCACTGATATCATGACCTAGTTATTCAGGAAAGTCCACAAACCTTGCCAAATAAGATTTATTCATTTAAATCTCATTTATCTTCTTCGGTTCTATCGCAAGCATTTCAATGATTAGAATGTATAAACACACTGACATAAGATTAAGTTTATATCCCTGAAGTCTAGGGATGCATACATAATTAGTTTTAAAGCCAAAGGTTCCAAGAAATGGATGGCAATCTCTAGGCAGCTCAAGAAATCACTTCTGACGGTATATTGCTTGGGTCAACAACCTTTATGATCAAGTGTCACATTTGCCTTTACTGCTACTAAACCTACAGACAGTTATGAAAATATTTCTAAATCTCTACAAATTGTGGTGTGTTTTGCCTGTTTGTATCCATTTTATTATTTTATTTTTTTCAGATTTTACTACATTCCAACATGTAATAGACCAACACAAAATGGAGAATAACTGTGAAGTAAAAGGAAAACAATGCCTAATAATACGGTTTTGAGTTTACTTTTATAAATAAAGCCTGAAAGAGTGGCAAATATTTATGTTCAGAAAATCCAAATCTGATTTGCAATGAAGACTCTGACTCAGTGGGAAAGCCACAGAGGAAGCTACTTGCTCTATATTTGCACCGAGATCAGAAATGTAATTTTTGCATTTTATTTTGATTTTGATGCAGGGTAAATGAAGCTCAGTCCCGCCCAAAGCGTGAATTCAAACCTAAACCCAGACAGTCCTTCGACTATGGCGACGAAGAGCACTCGAATGGAGGATACTCAGCAGGTCCTGTGAGCCCCCCGGCTTACACTCCTGGTAAAACTGCTTTTGTGTATTTTACTTGATCTTTGTGAGTACGTGCCAATCCCCCCGTCTTAGGAAAACAAGTTGCACATCCGCATCACCCTTCTGACAGAATTATTTCCCTTTCTGCAACATTAAGCAGCCCAAGCACAGTATCCACCTCCACCCGTCAAAAGACCCTCCGTCAAGAGCAAACCGCGTGAGTGGACAGAAGAAGATTACCTACTAATTAACCACAAAACTTGACTGCTTTCTTTTAACCTGTTGCACATGTGTGTGGCAGTGACATGGATGCACTTCTCTGGCTGTTTTTTTTTTTTTTTTTTTACTAACTCTGTTGAATGTTTACTGTGTCAACTGATCCCTTTCAGCAGAGCAGAACATAAAAGGGGAACAAGTGTTGACTGTTTCTGTTACCAGGTCTTCAGATGTATGGAATCATCAGCAGCTCACATTATATTATTTTTGATTTATTAAAAATTAAACATTGTGAATGAAGTTCACGGTGCGAAGTTTGTAAATTTGGCTGAATTTTATACATCTGACGACTTATGCCACTGAAACTTTTGAATCTCAAAATCTTTGTTAAATTCAAAAAATCCTATAAATGCTCTGATTTTGAGCTTCTGAAGTTTTTTTTCATTAATCACCTGAGAACTAATAAGTCATAACATTTTGCTTCCTCTTCTTTGAAACCTTCCTTTAGTGGTGTTTTCTAGAGACTCTTCAAATGTCACACTAGTGACGCCATGTGTCTGAACTTATTTGAAGGATTCACACATTCATGCAGATTCTGAGTGTACGTAAACTTCTGGCCAACGCTGTGAGTCTGTACTTTAGTAGCTGGACTTACATATGCTTTCTTTTTCCCTTGTTGCGTCTGTCGTCTTCTCTTCATGTCTGTGTCCAGGGGAGCCGAGCTGTAAAGCCCTCTATGACTTTGTGCCAGAAAACGACGGAGAGCTGGGTTTCAACGAGGGGGAAATAATCACCTTGGTCAGGCAAATTGATGAGAACTGGTTTGAAGGAAGACTCCGTGGACAAACCGGATACTTTCCCAACAACTACGTGGAAGTGATTGTGCCCCTCTCACATTAGCAGAAGACAGGCAAGACGGGAGCAACAGAATGGGGAAGAC
Source organism: Girardinus metallicus (assembly GCA_903067095.1). Lineage (NCBI taxonomy): Eukaryota > Metazoa > Chordata > Actinopteri > Cyprinodontiformes > Poeciliidae > Girardinus > Girardinus metallicus. The sequence goes on along the minus strand of CAEGAE010014844.1, from coordinate 6,544 downwards.
GGATGTTTAAAAATATGTTATTATGAAAACAGAAACATACCAAGGAAATTAAATATTTTTTTTGTATCTTTGAGATATTTTCTGAGCAAACTTGGGAGACTTTCTGTCAAGATGGAATGGATTTGAAAACATAAAAACACTAAGGGCAATTAAGGGTTGAATCAGGAAAATGATGCATGATGTTTAGGTGCATTCGCCATATACTGCGTCTTTATAAACATTTTTTGCACCTATGCACTTTGTACACAACAGCTCCAGCTGAACACTAAGCAGAAACAGATGTGTCTAAGGGTGTAATGACTTTTTGTGTTATTCAGTTTTATTCACAGTATCTTGTTTGCTGAATATTTGGAACTACACACAATCATGTTTTTAACCTTTTCATCTATAGCCTTGGATGCTAATGGAACAACACTACACAAAACTGATGTTCTCAGGCATTTGAGGCTATCTTTTACTGCCATCTGGTGGTTTCATGCAAAGAGTTTTCTTAGTTCTGTATTTGATTAATTATGAGTTCTGAGATGTTTAAGATCTTCATGTTGTTCTAGCTGTAAGTGATGGCTGAATTTGGACACTAGGTTTGCAGGTTCTACTGTCATGGGATAATTTAGGATAAATATAAAACACTACTTTATTACATTATTCACTCCTATTGCTGCAGTATGTCTGTCTCTCAAGTCCGAGCTCAGGTCTGGATTGCACCGAGTCGAGCAAGATTTAGTTGCAGATTGGAAAATCAGTGGGATTTTCTAATTGTTGTGGTGCTAATTACTTTTCTTAATACAAGTTAATCACATAGTTCAGTGGGTGCTGTACCTTAAAGGAACCTGGTAACTAGTGTGGGCTTTTCAGAACTATGCGTCAATGATTTAAATGAACACAAACTGTGAGAATAATGTTTATATCTACAACTTTCTCTAGGATTTTCGAAGTGCGGCAGCCATATTTGATTCAGAACTACAATACGCTCTGGGACTTCCAGCTTTAGGAGACAATCTTGTTTTTCGAGATGGGGACTTGAAAAATCTAACTTGCAAATACAAATTTTGTTCCTCCATAAATATCTGTACCTCTTTAAAAGTACTCCAGATATGTTTTGAAACACTACTTCCAAACAAAGGTTGTTCTCTCTTATTTGTCCTACCAGATGGCTGTGTTTCAGTCCAATTTTAACTTAAAATAAAATCTTCACGATTTAGTTTGTATAATGAGCAACATTGCACCAAAGCCAGCATGATTTCTGTCTGTTCCTGTTTTCCCCCTCAGGCTCAGCTGATACTGCTGGCAGTGTCATTACATTGTTGTTGTTTTTTTGGGGGGGGTTGGGTAGGTTTAGGACTTTTTGTTGAAGCCCTAAACCGTTTTTTGTTGAAGTGTTTCTTCATGACTTTTTCTGTCTTATTTGCTTTCACTCCTCAGCTCTGTTGTAGACCTAGTTTGATTTGGAGCATGGAAATGTGTGGTGATGTGAGCTTGGCGTTGCTGTACCTGCCCCTTGCTTTCAGACGTAAACTATGCACCAGACCTGGATGGAGGATGCTCTCTCCCAGTGTCTTTGCACCAAATTTACAAATGACAAGGGAGACCTGTCCACAATCACTGGTTTCAGTTCCAGTTAAGCCTATTGCAATCAAACTATGAACTGTTACGGTTCGTGCTGTTTGTTAAAATGCCAAATTTTCCCCCTTGTCATGATCCCCTTGTTAGACTGCCCCCTGCCCCGCTCATCTCTGCCGTCTCTATTTAAAGTGCAAGCGGAACAGACAGCTCTTTTTCGGCATCAGAGGGGACACAATAGTGGATTATGCCCTCCCCCACCACTCTGTTCACCACCTGCCCCCTTACTCCTGCCCCTTTCCTCATTATCTGTCCCATCCCAAACCTACGATGCCTCTGATGTTTAGGCTCATATGCATACTTTGAATTATATCTACACTGCCTGTCCTTCTATGGACCTCTTAATGTGTCTGTTATTGGTGATATGTTTAGGACTCTTGCTGTGTTGAGTAATAACTGTGGCTCAGGTGTGGGTTTACATGCCTCATTAGACTAAGCAAAACCCCTTGAAGAGAGGCAGAAAGTCTGCGACTCAGCTTAGATCATAGATGATGAATGATGCTGTAGAACAAAGGGCTAAGATCAGGTTTTGTGTGCTGCTGATGTCACAGCTCAGAGCCGTTTCAGTGCTGCAGTCGACTTTACGATACTATATATCAGCTTTGCAATACTGATGAAGTATTAACAGCTTTAAAGCTTTATTTCATTATGCACAACGTTATTGGAACTATTCAATGAAATATATAGCCTCTTTTTTTATATTTGCATGTATTTGTAAAATGCTTTTGATTTAATACCTTTCTGTAACTGTGATTCTTTGGGAAGAATAAACGTGGGATTATCCTGGATTATCTCCAAAATGCATGGATTACCTGTCTACTAGTCAAAGTGTAATCTTATGTATTATGTGTTTTGTCTGTGAATAGATGCTGTTCATTTTCCTCCAATAAATGTTAAATATTTCCACTCTCGGATGAGCGGTTGTCATTTTTAAATTGGAACATGATCAACTGTTTGAATTATTCATTTACTGTCCTGATGCACTTCTTATTTACATGTATTTATTATTGAAGTGGATATCATCCCACAATGTTTTTGCTTCGTTTTTTTTCCGTGTGGTCAACCCCACCCCTATCCATGACCCCCGCAGAGACAGCAGCTCGTATCACCCAGCTGTTAGGCTGTTGCCAGAACACTATCTCATCGGAGAAGGCGTGTCGGTCCCCGATTTACTCAAAGTCCCTTTGTCCTCAGTCAGTGCCCAGCCTGCGACACTCATGGCGGCTGCACCCGTCAGGCAGCGCTGCGGCTCGGGGGGGGCCCGTTCCCAGCTCCCACCCTGCTACTTCGAGGGCTACCTGGAGAAGCGAGGACCGAAGGAAAAGGTAGGTCCAGTCCACCACACCCGCCCGGGGGCATGCCGCAGGCTGCCGGGGATCAGAGCGCGCTGGCGGTCGGTGTGGGAGGTACGCGCGCCGCCTCCTGCCATACCCGGCTGATCCACCATTCCCTGGTAGCTGTCAACTTCCTTGTGCTGGAATGGGCGAGGCGATCTGAGCACTGGTTGTGTGGGCATTTCGTTTTCCACGAAACGGATGAGATTGTGACACCGGGTCGGCAACTAATCGCTCGGCGATCATGGGAATCGAGGAATCCGTACTGATGTCAAGACGCTGCGTGTCTTATCTGAGGAACCGTGCATTTCTTGGCTGTCATCAACATCACATTATGTGCTCTAGATGTCGCAAACGAATGCCTGCCGATTTTTTTCCCCCACATCACACAGTCTCCAATGCATAAACACTTAAAAGTCTTGTAATTCCCCGAACTGCATTTTTGAGTAAAGTTGCATGCAGAAATTCTCAAATATTTCTTCTGCCTTATTTGATAGGTGAGGTGACAAAGACACCCCTCTCCTTCATGTCCACCCATCACTGATTAGGCTCGTTTTAATCCAATACAGACTCGTAATGTGACACTGGCTCAGGTGCAGGATATTACAGGGACCCAAAGTCTCATATTGGCAGCAGCTGAGACTCACTTAAACTATCTTTCTCTTGGGACAGGAAATGGGAATGAGACAGGGGTGGCGGGGGGGATATCCATTGCATGGCTGGCCACATTTATTGGCATTTATGGTAAAGGTGTCTAAAAGGCTTTTAGTTTTCCATTTTATTCCAGTATATAAAAAAACTTTAATGCTGGTACATTTATTCAGCAAGTGTTGCCAATGCTTTGTAGAAGCACCTTTTGCCAGTAGGACTGAAATCAGTCATGTAAAATTAAGGTTTTAATACAGAGAGAGGAATCTTTGACAAATCCATTTTAAGCATTCTGTCTACATCGACCTAAATCTTTGTGTATCACTATCAGAATATAATAGTTTATTATACAAATGGTTTAAATAGAAAAAAAAGTTGGCTATTTCTGGTAGGTGGTTGCCAGATAAATATGGGTCCTCATTCTGTCTATCGTGGCAAAAAGAAATTGAGCTGTGTGGTACCTCCTGCTTATACCACAGGGTAAGAGAAAGTTATGGAGTCTCTGATCAACTAAAAAACATAAAATGTGAAATTTCTAAAGTGTTTTTGTGCGAGATGTTATTGATGCAAAATATACAATTAGTTTTAAGGTTTTTGACACATATTTTCCAGAGATGTTATTTGATGTTGACGCTTTGATGTTATTCACTCAAAGCCGGCACTTTGAGTGAATAACATCTCTTCTATTGCTACAACAGCTCATCTATGCTTTTTTCCTTCATGTCTGCTTGTTAATCTGTATATGACAGGCTTCCAGACGGCTTTGGACTTGCCTTTGTGGGAACTCTTTGTATTTCTTCAATAACGCTAAGGATGCTCATGTAAGTTTCACTCTGTGTACCTTCTTCTCTATGTCTTTAATGCGTCACATTGTGCTGACACTAAAAGATATTTGTGTGGACCAGTATGTGGAGAAGCTGGACCTCAGCGGGTTTGTGTCCCTCAAAGATGACAGCAGCCGAGACAGAAACCTGGAAGCGGCGAGACTCATCCTCCGCATGAAAGATGGGGAGACCAAATTCACTGTATGCCTCTCAATGAACTCATACAGTTATTTGCATTTTTTATCATTAGAAACATCTTCATAAGTATTCAGATGTGCGACTGTCTCCTTTAGGCACCAAACTTGGAGGCCCGGGAGCTGTGGAAAGGTTTCCTCTACTCTGTTATAGATGTGAATATCAGCCTCCTGCATTTCTTTACCGGAATCTTTTTACCTAGTGTCATAATGCAAATATTCTTTGATCTTTTGGATTGCAGTTGAATGTCCCGTCCAGTCTCACGTTACTACCGGGCCAGTTCCAAATGCTGAAGGAAGTGGTAGAAAAAGAACGGACCAGACGGAGAACCCGCAATCCAGGACGAGCTCCTCCTTCGCCCCTCTCTGTTCCCTTAGTGGGCGAGATCCCTCCGTGAGTTCTGCTTCCCTATTACATTTAAATAAAAAAAAATACTTCATTACTAACATATATTGTTTTTAATCCGTAGGTGTTTTCGTCCAGTGTCACGCACAGAAGCTGAAGTACTTTTGGAGAGGCACCCGGACTGTGGCAACATGCTCCTCCGTCCAGGTCGAGACGGATGCTCGCTGGCTGTCACTACCCGCCAGGACCTGAATGGGTAAACCAACACCGAACATATGGAGAGCTAAGTAGCATAAATGAATCAGTGATGCAACTTCTACCTTTGTCTCTCCTTTTATCATCCAGGTCAGTGTTCAGACATTACAGAGTCACGCAGAGAGACCAAGGTGGTTATGTTATTGATGTGGAAAATCCTGTAAGTGTGATTCAGTTGTCAGCATGGACTATTAAAAATGTTGAATATCTGACTAGTATAAATGACAGGACATGTCACTGAAAGTAGCATTCAGAGCATGCATGTAATACATTTACCTAACCTGCCTGAACTTAGCTTTTTTTTAGCTGTGGGCTGCAGTGAGATTCTTCTGGTATGATAATCTTGAGTAAAATGTATACAGCGTTGACGCACAGATTTATGTCATTATCAGAAAGAGAGTATGTTCAGACAGAGCTGAAGCATAAACCTATTGCTGCGCTCATTGACTCTATCTAACTTTTTATCCGTCTGATCCTCCTCTGGTTGAAGTCGGTGATCCATTCCAGTTCTGATCATGAAAATAAACCGATCAGATTTTGTGGACAATTTCAGATTTTCTAAATCTTCCTCTCTTTTTTTGATCAGAATAGTTGCTTCCTTTCTAGGATCATCTTACACCTCCTGTGCTTTCTCTATCATACTTTACTGAACAGACCAACTTGGTGCTCCTCCAACTGTAAAAACTTCCACGCCAAAGAACTCAGTGATTTACCTGGTGTGTTCACTGACTAGAAAAAAAAAGATTTTGTCTTTTGGTTTCCAAACAACAAAGTATTACGGTCATTCAAATGTAAATTCTCTGATTTTGGTAACTGGTTGTTTTCTTGGCGCATCACTAAACACAAATAACAAACTGATGTTAGCTGGTTGTTTAGCTAGGCTATAAGCTCCAGCAGAGATTGCAGTCAGCTGCTTGACAGACCTCCTGTCGCTTGCCCATTGCAGTGTTTTTACAGCATTGTCTCCTTAGTAGAGATGAGGGATGCTCCTTTGGGTTCCGCGCCATGAATGTCTACAGTATTTGCCACTGTGAAAATATTTTGAAACAGTCAAAGGTCAAAGTGTTGGGTCTTTCAGCCAGCTCACCAGCAATGCTGAGTAACATTTAGGGGGAGAGGCTGTGCTGCTTCAGTATTATATGCTCTATAGATCTGGAGAATCATCCAGTCTCTCTAGTGTGCAGCTGAACTGGAAACAGTGATGTCACACTCTTGCAGCACAAGAGTGATTTATGTTCATACTGTGGTTAGTTAGTTAGTTAGTTAGTTAGTTAGTTAGTTAGTTAGTTAGTTAGTTAGTTAGTTAGTTAGTTAGTTAGTTAG